>CAUYON010185857.1:0-123752 GCA_963573935.1 Arctocebus calabarensis
TGCCTCCGCCTCCCAAGTAGCTGGGACAGGCGCCTGCCACAACGCCCGGCCATTTTTTTAGTTGCAGCCGTCATTGTTGTTTGGCGGGCCCTGGGGCTGGATTCGAACCCGCCAGCTCAGGTGTACGTGGCTGGCGCCTTAGCCCGTTGAGCCACAGGCGCCAAGCCGACTCCACAGTTTTCAGATGAGGGGAGTGAGGCCCAGAGAGGATGTGCAGATTGTTCAAAGTTGCACAGCTTGACTGCTGGGGCTGGAACCAGAACACAGGATTCAGGCTGGGTGTGGTGGCTTACACCTATAACCCCAGCACTGTAGGAGGCTGAGGCAGGAGGATCGCCTGAGCTGTAGTTTGAGACCAGCCTGAGCAAGAAGGAGACCCCATCTCTACTAAAAATAGAAAAACTAAGGCTAGGCACGGTGGCTCACGTCTGTAATCCCAGCACTCTGGGAGGCCAAGGTAGGTGGATCGCCTGAGCTCAGGAGCTTGAGACTGGCCTAAGCCAGTGCGAGACCTTGTCTCTAAAAATAGCTGGGGGTTGTGGCAGGCACCTGTAGTTCCAGCTACTTGGGAGGCTGAGGCAAGAGAATTGCTTGAGCCTGAGAGTTTGAGATTGCTGTGAGCTATGACGCCACAGCGCTGTACCAAGGACAACAAAGTGAGACTCTGTCTCAAAAAGAAAAGAAAGAAAGAATAAAAGAAAACCTAGCTGGGTGTTGTGGCCGGCACCTGTAGTCCCAGCTACATGGGAGGCTAAGGCAGAAGGATCACTTGAATCCAGGAGTTTGAGGCTGCTGTGAGCTACTGAGACTACAGTGCTCAATCCTGGATATTGTCGCAAAGAAAAAAAAAAAGAAGGAGAGCCCAAGATTCCTGACTCCCAGCCCAATGCTTTAACCTGGCCTGGCTAAACAACAGTGTTCTCACCTGCCAGGGGGCTGGCAGTGCTCACCTGCAAAGATAGGTGAGGGCAGCCAGGGCCTGGTCCTCCTCCCTCCTCTCTGCTGTACCAAGACCCTTCTCTAGGTTCATCTCATTAGGGCCCTCAGCCGCAGGAGGGCTGGACACTGCCCCAACTGCCCCACAGGCCCTGCTCCATGAGCCATGTCCCTCCTGGATTGCAAAGACCCAAGGGGAGCTGGGAAGGCTGCCCTGATGTGGGGGTCGTCCTGAGGTGGGACTATGGGGTAGACTCCGGTGTCCCCCAGAGAATCTGGTCAGTGACAGGCAATTCGGAAGGCCTAGCCTAGCTCCTGGACACAAGACCACAGGGGCTCCATCCTCAGACCTCTTCTCCACCACACCCTGGCCTGATCCTGGACAGGGTAAACGCCCCACTCCAGCCCCCTAAGGGCAGCAGGGGTGCTTGGCCAGGCCTGGAGGGTCTGGGGATATGGCCTGAAGTTTTCACCGTGAGAGGTCTCTCAGGAGCCCACATCTCATTTATACTGGGCTGGGGATTTGGTAGCTGCTCCCATCGGATCCTTCCTCCGGCCCCTCCTATCTTTGATTCTTCAGGAAACTGGGTGTGTGCATGGCCTAACTCAGCTGGGAGGGCGTCTGGGCCTGCACCCTCCCGGGTCCCAGCTGCTATCTCCTGCTCACCTCTAAGCAGCCCAGGGCGCCTTCAGCCCTGAGGGTGTGCAGGAGGGGTAGGGTCATGGTCAGGTCCTGCAGCACCAGCAGCACCAGCAGCACCTGCCTCTAGGAGTACCCTGAGCACCCCGTGGCGAGGTCCTGAGCCTGGCTCCCAGTGGTGACCGGGGAGGCCCAGCCGGGAAGCTCCAGCATGTGGGACTCGGGAGGCCAAGGTGGAGGAGGGTGGGGGTGGGCCTGCTGCTTGTGTTCCCGCATGGCGTTGCCGAGGAAGCCGGCTGTGCCCTGTTTGGTTTCTGTACTTCTCCATTTGGGCCAAGGTGGGGGCCATCTGCTAAAGTATGCGCAGAGAAAACATCTTCACTGTGCGGAAAATTGGCTTCCGAGGGGGGCTGTGCTCACATAGAGCAGCCAGGAGCAGTCGGCAGGCAGTGGGTGCCCTGCCCCAGTGGCTCTGCAGAGCCTCAGGTCACTGGCATGCGTCCCTCCGCTATCAGCCCGCCAGGCCAGCCCGCGCCTCCCACCCGAGCTGCCCGTGGGGGCTGCGGCCCTTCTTCCTTTGAAACACTTTAGCTCAGATATACCTCAGGAGCCATGTCCTCCACTGTGTAAAGTGTACGATTCAATGGCTTTTGACATGTCACATTTTAACAGAATGACATATACACATGACATAAAATTTATTGTTTTACCCATTTTTAAGTGTCCAGTTCAGCCACATTCACAGTGTTGTGCAAAGCTGTGTCGTGGCTGTAGACAGAAAGGCTGCTCATTAAACAGTTGCTCCCCACCCATCCCCGCCTGGGGACCCTCTGCTCCACTCACTGTGACTGTGCTGGCTCTGGGGGCCTCCTGTTAGTGCAATGTTTGTTCCTTTTGTGACTGGCTTCTGTCGCTTAGTGTAACGTTTTGGAGGTCCAGCCATGTTGTGTCATCTGTCACTGTGTCATTCCTTTCTATGGGTGAGTGATGTCCCACCATACGTGGGGACCATGTTTTCTTTTTCTGTTCATTTGCAGATGGGCATTGGGCTTTGTTTCCACCTTTCGGCTGTTGTGACTAAGGCTGTTGAGAACAAGGATGTGGAGTCCCTGCTTTTGATTCTTTGGGGTGCACACGCACAAGTGGAACTGCTGGATCCTGTGATGACTCTATCTTTAGCTTTTTGAGAAGCTGCCAGACTGTTTGCCATGGTGGCTGAGCTGTTTCCGCTCCTGCCAGCAGGGCACGAGGGTTTGGGTTTCTCCACGTCCTCACCAACACTTGTTATTTTTTAGTTTTCAGATAGCAGAAACATCCTGATAGGTGTGATATGGTATCTTGTTGTGGTCTTTTGATTTTTAGTTTCTTTTCTTTTTTATATTTTTAGAAACAAGTCTGGCTGTGTCACCTAGGCTGGTGTGAAGCTGCTCACCATCATAACTCACCGTAGCCTACCACTCCTGGATTCAAGTGATCCTCCTGCCTCAGCTTCCCAAAGTGCTGGGATTGCAAGTGTCAGGGTGAGCCACCATGCTGAGCACAGTGTGGCAGTTCCCTGTCAGTGGCGATATTGAACCTCTCTTCATGTACTTATGGGGCATCTGTTTATCCACTCGTGAGCTCTACCTGTGTAAATCTTTGCCCATTTTTCTTTTTTTTTTTTTTCAGTTTTTGGCAGGGACTGGTTTTGAACTCGCCACCTCTGGCATATGGGGCCAGCGCCCTACTCCTTTGAGCCACAGGCACCGCACACTTTGCCCATTTTTGACTCAGGTTCTTTTGTTGATGAGTTTGTAGAAGTTTTTATATATTTTGGATATTAATCCCTTATCAAATATATAATATGCAAATATTTTCTCCCATTCTGAGCATTGTCTCTTCACTTTCTTGATAGTGTCCTTAGGCACATGAAAGTTTTTAATTTGGATGAAGTCTTCATCTGCATTTTCTCTTATTGCCCTTTCTTTTCTTTTTTTTTTTTTTTTGAGACAGAGCCTTGAGCTTTCCCCCTGGGTCGAGTGCTGAGGCATCACAGCTCACAGCAACCTCAAACTCCTGGGCTTAAGCGGTTCTCTTGCCTCCGCCTTCCAAGTAGCTGGGACTACAGGTGCCCACCACAACACCCAGCTATTTTTTGGTTGCAGCCATCATTATTGTTTGGCGGTCCCGGGCTGGATTCGAACTCACTAGCTCCGGTGTACGTGGCTGGCGCCTTAGCCGCTTGAGCCACAGGCGCCAAGCCTGCCCATGCTTTTCATATCATATTCAAGAAACCATCTGCCTGATTAAACCCCACACATCGCTGACCCGCCCCCCCAGGTTAGTCCTTGTTAGCCTGTCTCGCGGCACCCCCTCCCTCAGCACAGCCCTTGTCTGCCCCCACCTCCACTCCTGACTATGAGCCCTGGGCAGAGGCCGGGTCTGTTTTGTTCCTCATAGAAATCCCTTCTGGCTTGAACATTCTTGGCTCTGGGTTTCGCTCTTCAGCATCTTGGTTCTCTAAGAATCACAGAATGTTAGAGCAGATGTAGAGAGAGGAAAAAAAACAGAAATGCTCTTTGAAATGAGAGCTCACTGCTTTCCCATCAGTTTAACTGTGTTTAAGAAAATACCCGTGTCTGCTCTGGGTCTGAAAGGTGGGCCACTCTCTCTCCTGCTGCCAGGGGTCCAGGCTGGAGAGAAAAGGTGAAGGGATGAGAATGCTGAACTGTCTGGACACCAGGTGGCAGGGACTGTGGTTTTCACAGTCACCCTGGGTGGGGCTGAGCACCGGAGCCAGATGAGTGAGCAGGTCCAGCAGGACAGAGAGAAACATCTGGGTTCGGTGGGGGTGGGTGGGTGCCCAGCTACCAGGAAGCACCTGTATTGTCACCTGCCCTGACCACCGGCTGAGCCCACTGTGGAGGCTGGCAGCACTCGGGCAGACAGCTGCAGGACATGGGGATCCTCCCAGTACCCTGGGCTTCCACTGTGTGGGGGTGGGAGCTGTGCTGGGTGGAATGATGTCATCCCAAAATTCATGTCCCTCTGAACCTGTGACTGGGACCTCATTTGAAAATATGGCCTTTGCAGGTATGGCGAAGACAAGATGAGGTCAGACTGGATCAGGGCAGGCCCGGAATCCAATGACTGGTGCCCTTAAAACAGAGACACAGACAGACAGGAAGGAGGCCACGTGACGGAAGCAGAGGTTGGAGTGATTCAGCTGTGAACCAACGGATGCCAAGGATTGCCAGCAGCCACCAGAAGCTAAAAGAGAGGCATGAAATGAATCTTCCCCGGAGCCTCCAGGAGGTGCAACCCTGCTGACACCTCTATTTTGGACTTCCTGGCTTCCAGAACTGTGAATGAGTTTCTGTGATTTTGAGCCACCCAGTTTATGATATTTTATGATGGCAGCTCTGGACACTAATAAGGAATACGGTTATTTTTTTTTTTTTTATTTATTTTAGACATACTCTCACTCTGTTGTTCAGGATAGAGTGCATCAGCCTAGCTCACAGCAACCTCAAACTCTTGGGCTCAGGTGATCCTCCTGCCTGGGCTTCCTGAGTAGCTGGGAATACAGACGCCCACCACCACACCTGGCTCGTTTTTCTATTTATTTATTTATTCATTTTTTTATTCACTCATTTATTTAGTTTGGGGACAGAGTCTCACTTTGCTGCCCAGGTTAGAGTGCCATGGCATCAGCCTAGCTCACAGCAACCTCAAACTCCTGGGTTCAGGTGATCCTCCTGTCTCAGCCTCAGGAATAGCTGTATTTTCTATTTTTTTGTAGAGTTGGGGTCTTGATCTTGCTCAGGCTGGTGGTAAACTCCTGAGCTCAAGGGAACCTCCCACCTCGACCTCCCAGAGTGCTGGGATTATAGGTGTGAGGCACCATGCCTGGCTGGGGGCCTTCTATTTTTTTTTTGAGCCAGAGCCTCAAGCTGTCGCCCTGGGTAGAGTGCTGTGGCGTCATAGCTCACAGCAACCTCCAACTCCCGGGCTCAAGCAATTCTCCTGCCTCAGCCTCCCAAGTAGCTGGGACTACAGGCACTCGCCACAACGCCCAGCTATTTTTTTCGGTTGCAGCCATCATTATTGTTTGGCGGCCCAGGCTGGATTTGAACCTGCTCGCTCAGGTGTATGTGGCTGGCGCCTTAACCGCTTGAGCCACAGGCACCGAGCCAGGGAGGCCTTCTTTTTTAATAGCATTTTAAGAGAAGAGAGAGCCTTCAGGCTGGAGGGCTGGGGAGACCAGGTGGTAGACCACCAGGTCCCTATCTCCAGAGAGGGGCTGATTCTTGATGGAAAAAGAATCCAGCTCACTCCAGGCAGGGCAGAGGGCAGCATCTGAGCGCTCCAGGTGTCTAGTTCACCAGGCAGTGTAGAGGGGAGGCTGAGAGGCTGGCTGGTCAATGACTCATGCGCGTTCTGCACCCACCTGCAGATAGCTTCCATGTCTAAGTCTGGGAGCACAGAAAACAGGTTAGAGTAGGGTTGGTATGACACCCGTGAACATCTGGCTTGAGAGGACCAAGCTCTCAAGTGTGAACCATCCTGCCCAGGATGGCAGAATTCGGTGGGGGTGGGCAGAGAGGCCAGAGGGACATAGAGTTCCAGCCAGTAAAAGGAAGGTGGCAGGGAACCACAGTGAAGGATATGGCAGGGTGGACAAAGGGGAGGTCCCTGAGGCGAAGGCTCTGGGCTGGGGCCCCAGCTACCTGGAAGGACTTAAGGAGGAACTTGCTCAGCCACAAAGGAAGCCAGCCCAGCAGGAGGCACAGGGACAGGCGGGCAGCAGTGGGTGAGTAGAGGGCAGCTGGGCATTGGGCAAGAGCAGCTGGCCTTGCTGTCGCTCATCGCTGGCCTGGCCACAAGTTCATGTCTGAACAATGTCTCTGAACACTAGCCCTAGACCAGACCACCCTATGACAACAAGCGTGAACGCACATGGACAGCACCCCTCTCCCTCTCCTGGTAAACAGTGGCTGCTGCTGCTGCTTCCCCAGTTTAGCACAACTTCACTCTGTTCTGCTGCCTTCTGGATAAAACCTAGGGAGATACTCGACAGTGGACTCACCCCTGCTTCCCTGAGCCTCTCCCGCTCCTCCCTCTCTGCTTCCCATGGTGCGAGGTCTTCCTCATCCACTCAGCTCCCCTGCAGTGTGCTCCTGGGGTCTTTGGTTGGACAGTAATGGATGCCTCACACACCAGGGAAAAAAGCAGGGCTTACTCTGAGGGATACAGGAAGCTACCATGTGATTCTGGGCAGAGGAAGAATGTGAAATGATTTTGGAGAGAAGCTTTCTGGGGGCACAGCCAGGAAGCTCTCTGTCTGGGGACAGAGGGGAGGCATCTGGAGCAACCTGTGTTTGAGCATGGGGGAGGGACTCCTTCTGCCCTGGAGGACAACATGCAGATGACCCTTTCACAGGTTGTTTGCCCTACCTGCCCCAGGCACCCTGAGGTTACTGAGCCCCCAGTACAGAGATGCCTGACACCCCTGCCACCGTAACCTTTCTGAGCAGAGGGGCCACAGTACTCAAGATAGCCCTTCAGACAAAGAATTTGGAGGAAAGAAAAAAATCAACCCACACCTGCAAGCACTAAGAAGCCAGGACACGCAGGGGTTGGAAGCCCCGTTTTCTCACAACTGTCTGGTGTGGGTGGCAACACAAAAGTCGGCAAGGTCCTTCCCATGACTCTGGAAGAGAGGCTCAGGGGACTGTGCCTGGCAGAGAGATTACTGACAGCCAGGTCAGAGGGGAGCTCAGAGTTAGGAGTGTCTCCCCAGCTCACAGACCTGCAGCTTCTAACTTGTGTCCAGGAGGGCAAGCTAGTTTCCCACCTAGGGGCTTCTCCTAGGGTCTCTGGACTACAATGGGGCTCCTTGTCCTATTAGGGTGAGACCAGGCGGGTGTTTATGTGGATTCATGCCCTTCCTGGGTTATGGTCCTAGAGGTCCCAGTGTTCCCCAGGAAGTGCAGGGGCAGAGGGTTGGCATTGTCTCATCTGGCACCTCTCCTCCCTGGACCCTGATGCACTGGGGGTTGGAGCTCTCTGTTGGGCCTAGTGGCTGGATTCCCCCTCCTCTCCACTAGGGGACTAACAGGCTCCTCAAGCCTCATTGGAACCCTGTCCCCTGACCCAGGCCCCTCAACCCTTTACCTGGCCTAGAAGATCAAGAGGATTTGGGACTGTGGAAAGGGCCATGGAGCACAGAGCACTCACTAATGCTCCCGGGACCCACTCTGCAGGGGGGAGTGGAGCTCTGGGAACCAGGGGCCCTCTCAGGACCTTTGCCTGCACTGGAACCCACGATGGCAGGGCTGCTTGAGAAGCGCTGCAGGGATGAGGCGGGAAGGGATGTTAGGGAGCAGAGGGATCTGCCAGACCAGTGCCTCCACTGCATTCCTACTTAGGGGTCTGTAGGGGGCTGGGCCACATCTACAATCCAGTTAGGAAAAAAACGTAGGCCACACAGACTTGTTAAGAAAACAGACAACAGGCTCCCCGCCTGTGGCTCAAGCGGCTAAGGCACCAGCCACCTATGCCTAAGCAGCCGGGTTCGAATCCAGCCTGGGCCCGCCAAACAACAATGGTGGCTGCAACCAAAAAATAGCTAGGCGTTGTGATGGGCTCCTGTATTCCCAGCTATTTGGGAGGCGAGAGACTCGCTTGAGCCCAGGAACTGGAGGTTGCTGTGAGCTGTGATGCCACAGCATTCTATCCAGGGTGACAGCTTGAGGCTCTGTCTCAAAAAAAAAAAAGAAAACAGACACCAATATTCTGAAATGTTAACGACAGCTGTGTATACGATGGTGGGATCAAGGATTTTTACACTGTACTTTGATGTGTTTTTCAAATTTTCTACACTGAACACGTGTTAGTTACATAATTTAAAACTTATTTATTTATTTTTAAACCAAATTCTCCAGCCAACTGTGCTGCTCCCCAGCTGCAGTAACTTTCCTCTCGGTCAGATCCCTCTCCCAGGCTCACACTTTTATTCTGTCCCTCGGTCACTCGGTGCGCTGGACCGGCTCTGCCAGGTCCAGCGAACCCCCGTGCCCGGGGCGGCCTCCTGCCTCCCTCCCACGCCGGCCCCGCCCCTCCTCGCTGCTGATCCCGGCCCAGGTGTCCCTGGGACCTCCGGAAAGGGCGGGGAGGGCAGAGGCGAGGGCGGTGAACGCGGGCCGGGGGCCGCTCGCGTGCCGCGGGGATGAGCTCCGAGAGGTGGTTGTGGTTTCCTTGAGCGGAGGACCGAAGCGGGCTGTACAAAAACTCTGACAGACCTCTCTTCAGCCTCCGCCCGCTCCCGAGCGCCCCAGCAGCCGGATCGCGGGGAGCAACACCGCGCAACGCAGGGGCGCAAGCGGGAGCGGCGGACACCACGGATCAAGCACCCGGAGCCGCCGAGCAACGCGGCGGCGGACGCGGAGTTGCCGCAGCAACGCAGTCAGGCGCGCGGCGATTGGAGGAGGTGCTGAGGGGCGGGGCTCGGGAGGCGTCTCGCGAGAGCTCGGCCTAGCAGGTTATTGGCCGGGCGAGGCTTCTGGCTTGGGCGCAGTGGTCGCTGGCCGCCGTGGGCGTCGCGGCTCGCGCGTGTGCTGCCATCCTCCCGCCACGAGGCTGAGTGCGGAGGCAGCTCTGGACTCGACCCCAGACGGCCTCCAGAAGCGAGGGGCGAGCGGCAGTGGCGCTGAGCTCAGGGAGACCGGTGCGAGTACGGGCGGGGCCGTGTGCGAAGGACCCGGGGAGCCGCATACCTCGCAGTGCTCAGTCCCCCCTCCCGCCTCGGGCGACGACGGCGGGGACAAGTTTAGACGCCTTCGCGCTGCCACGGTCCCCAGCGCTCCCTGCGACCGTGCTCCTGGCCCTCAAACGCAGCCTACGCCCCTCGGTTCTCAGGCAGACATCCTGTTAACTGTGCCTTCGAAATGGCCTGTATCTGACCGCTTCTCCCATCTCTGCCACCACTCTTGGCTAAGCCATCTTTTATGGCCTCCTAGCCAGGTCTTCTCACCCCACCTTCGGCTCTCCCTCTGCCCCTTTGAGTCTCACGGTGGAGTTCTATCTCACCATAAGTTGACTTACAGTGTTCTCAAATTATGAGGTAGCTCTCTGCCGCCTCTGCCCGCTGCCCTAACATCTACAGGGAAGGAAGTACACTTTTAAATAGATGGTCACCTCATTAAGGAGGTAACACTTGAGCAATGCCCTTGAGCTGACACAGTTGTGGGGGATCTGGGGAGGAATGTGATCAGGGATGAGCTCAGGAGAATAAGACAGATTATTCCCCTTCTCTGCAGTTTTCTGTTTCCCTTGTGAAAGCCAAGGTCCTCACCGTGCCCACTAGCCTCTCTGCTCACCTGATTCCTGACCTACTTGTGCCAGCTGCTTCAGGGCCTTTGCACTTACTGTTCTCTCTGCCTGGAAGATTCCTCCCCAAATAACCCACAACTGTGTCAGCTCAAGGACATTGCTCAAGTGTTAATCTCCTTAATGAGGTGACCATCTATTTAAAATTGTACTCCCTTCCCCGTAGATATTCCTCATCTTAAAATGGGGCTACATTCCAATAAATCATTCATAAGTTGAAAACATTGTGAGTCAACTTACGTGAGTTTATCCAGATGCAACCCCCCATCAAAAGCAGGCAGAATGTGTCTCGCTTTGTGCCACGGCAAAGCAAAAAAAAAAAAAAAAAAAAAATCCGAGTGGAACCATTGTCTCCAGGACTGCCTGCCTTGTTTTTTCTTGGTAAGGCTTGATACACACAACATGGTTGCTAATGTACTTACTTAACATGTTTACTGTCTAAAAGCTCCATGATAGTGCAGTGTCTCTGTCTTGTTCAGATCCAAGTAGGTGCTCAAGAGTCTCTTCTCCTGTCCGTCTTTCTCCTCCCCTGGAAGAGGCTGGATCAAAGAAATGTATGGTCTGTGTCCAGGGTGCTGGTCATAGGTTTTGTTCCAATTCTGTTAGGGACCAGTGGGCTCCTTTGTGAATCTGTTGAAGGAAGGGGAACCAGCAAGGCTCAGGTGACTGCCCACTACTCCCTGGCCACACACCTTAAAGAGCTCATTCATGGGCAGTGCCTGTGGCTCAGCGAGTAGGGCGCTGGCCCCATATACCAAGGGTGGCGGGTTCAAACTTGGCCCCGGCCAAACTGCAACAAAAAAATAGCCAGGCGTTGTGGTGGGCGCCTGTAGTCCTAGCTACTTGGGAGGCTGAGGCAAGAGAATCGCCTAAGCCCAGGAGTTGGAGGTTGCTGTGAGCTGTGACTCCACGGCACTCTACTGAGGGCAATAAAGTGAGACACTGTCTCTACCAAAAAAAAAGAGAGCTCATTCATATGGGAGGACTGAGGCACCTCAGGGAGTTCTACCTGTCAGTCACAATCACTGTACACAAACACTGTCCTTTAGGCTTATAATTCTCAGGCCTAAAGATGTAACTGATTTTGTGCAGGCATCAAAATCTGTGTGGCAGAGCAGGACTGCCCTGACCTGCTCAAGCCACATGCCCAGCACTCTCGGGTAGAGTTGGCCTGGTGTGCCTCAAGGCCCCTTAGTGTGGTGAGAGGGAACGAGGGAAGAGTAGCTGCCTAGAGGAGAGTGCCAAGGCCAGGTGCGTGGACGGCCCCAGGAGGAGGGGGGCAGGGCTCTGGAGGTCCTCCCAGGGCATGATGCCACCTCCCTGGTAAGAGGCCAGATGAGCATCCGGGCTGCCCAGAATTGCATGCAGTCAGGGAGGAGCTCTTTGCAGGGCATGTGGCTTGAGCAGGTCAGGGCAGTCATCTGCCAGCCAGCCTTGCAGAGGCAGGACCTCAGCCACCTTAGCAGCCAGATGCTCCTGGGATGCTGTCTGGCTCTCAGAGGCATTTTCTTCAAGGGACAGATTGACCTGGCTCCTCTCCCACCTCCCCTCAGATCCAAAGTCAGGGGCTTGAGGGCTGTGTCAGCAAGGGACCACACTGGCACTGTCCTGGCCAGGAATGGACATCTGGTCTTCTTTGACCCCCACAGTCAGGACATCTGTGGTTCCATGGAACTTGGTGGCAAGAAGAGTTGGCACCAGGGAAAGGCCACACTCTGCAGTGTGCCCACCAAGTGGCAGAGTAGCCCTGATGTGACCCAGCTGGCATCTTCCCTTGCCATAGAGGCTTCCTGAGGGCAACCCCAAGGGCCCTGCCATGCTGGGGCTCTCCCTCTTCCCTACAGAGTTTGCTTACGCTGGGTGGGGGAGGAGCTGGGCATTGGCCAAAACTGACAGTGCCAGGCCAGAGAGCCCTTGAGCCCACAGCTGGTGGAGGACAGGGGACAAGTCCCCTCGCCCTGGGACGTGCCAGCAGGCAGAAGCATCTCTCCTGCTCTGCAGAGTTGGAGCCGAAGACATCTGGCAGAGGGAGGGACTGCTTCGTTTCACAGTGGCGGGAGCTGAGGCCAAGAGAGGGCAGAGTGAGGGTGCTCTGTGGGCTTTATTTCATTTTATTTTATTTTTGAGATAGTCCCACTCTGTTGCCCAGGCTAGTGTACTGTGGCATCATAGCTCACAGCAACCCCAAACTCTTGATCTCAAGCCATCATCCTGCCTCAGCCTCCCAAGTAGCTGGCACTACAGGCACCCTCCACAACGCCCAGCTAATTTTTCTATTTTTAATAGAGATGGGGACTCCCTCTTGCTCAGGCTGGTCTTGAACTCCTGAGCTCAAGCCATCCTTCTGCCTTGGCGTCCCAGATTGTTAGGATTACAGATGTGAGCCACCACACCCCACCTGGAGTCTTTATCTGGTTTACTGCTCAGCGTGGGATGGGGTAGGCATCCTTAGCTCCCTTTACAAAGGAGGAAAGAAGTGATGTTGCCAAGTTCTCTTGGTGAAGCCAGTTATCTGGCCCTGGCTTCCCAGGTCTGAGTGGCGCCCTCGCCAGGCCCTGAGCTGGGCTGGTACTTGCTCACTGCCCCACAGCAGGAAGCTGAAGAAGCCAGGCTGGTGGGGGAGGGGCGTCAGGAGTGGCAGCGACCCTCCTTCCAGGAGCAGGGAGTTGTCCCAGATGGGCAGAGGATTTGATTCAAAGGAGTCCACTGGTCAGCCCCCAAGACCAGCATAGGAACACTCCTCCTGGGGTGCCCAAAACAGCTAACCCAGTCTAGCTGTCCCCTTCTGTGCTCTCTCCCTGCCCTGCCCTCTAGACAGTAGCAACTGAAATAGCCTCGTTGAGGCCAGGGGCTTTCTGGGAGACCCTCTTTCTGTACTCTCTGAGGCTACAGCTGGTCAGGTGGGGTTCCTGCCACACCATCTGACATCTCTTGGTGTGTCAGCTAGCTCTGACCATATGACACCTTACCCTGAAATGTGCTAGCCTGAAACAACCAACATTGCTTATCTCAACAGTGCCCAGGGTGGCTGGGATGTCCTTGCTCAGAGCAGCTGCCAGACCTGATTTGAACTGCGACTCGAGCTGCCAGGGGCAGCTGTGTCCACTTGGTTCTCACTGTCTTGGATGCCCTTCCTTGTCTGTGGAGCCACATTTTGTTGTCCAGGTCTTGAAGAAACACATGTGGAAATGGTAACTTGGATACATTCTTCCAAGGGGCCAGGAAGGAGGAGCTGTCCAAGGAGACTGTGACAGAATTGTCAGCCAAGGGCAGAAGAGAGGCGCCAAGGTTCCTTCCCATCAGGGGATCTGAGATTGTGTCACGAGGAAGGGTCTGATCCTCTATTGTCGAGAAGGCGTCTGGGCTATGGGGTCACCCTGAGCGGACTGCATTGCAGGGGAGGGTCGCACGAGGAGCCAGGACACAGGTCAGGTGGCAGAGAGGGCTGCGCTTGGCCCAGATCCGGAGGTCCCTGAGCTAGTGAGGAAAGGGGAAGTGTGGACGGGCGCTGAGCCCAAGACTGCCGGGAGCGCAACCGAGCTTCAGGAAGCAGCTTTCCAGCAAGTGCCTTGGAGCTTTCTTGGAAGCAGGCTGAGTATAAATTATAAATAAACAAACGAGAACCCTGCAGCAGGGCGGGGGCCGGTTGGAAGAGGGGCAAGACTGGAGGCAGAGACCTTGTGTAGGAGCTAAGGCACTCCCTGGCCTGCCTATGCCCTGCTCGCAGCCCCTTCCTGCATCTCGAGCCTCCCCCGCCCTGCAGCCCGAGTCTCTGTGGCCCCTCCCTGCAGCCTTTGCCCTAGAGCACCTCCCTATGGCCTCTGGGCTGCAGAGGGGAGGCCCAGCGTGGACCCCGTCGTGGGCTGGGGGCCCACGTGCTTCTTAGGGACAGAGGTGTGGACCCGAGTCTTCCCCAGACCAGCACAGGCCCCAGTGGACACTCTCCTCCGTGTGGGAGGTGTTTCACCAAATGCTTGAAGGGGGAAAAAATTCCCGTTTTCTTCGTTTTTTTTTTTTTCTCCCTTTCTATTTTTTGATTATTTTTCTAGATGACTTCATTTCTAAGAAGGGGGTAGTGGAGAGGGAGAGAAGAGAGGGAGGGAGGGAGGGAGGACTCAGGCCCTGGGGAGAGCCAAGGGGGAGGTGGGAGAAGACCCTCCCCAGGGGAGGCTTCAGCCAGGGACGTGGGCCCATCTGTCCTGACCCCCAGTATTTCCAGCTGGGCATTTCTTGGTCCTCAAGTCCTGGGAACCTGCAGCCAGCTGTCCTCTCAGGAGGCCGTGGGGCAGAGTTGGCTCTTGTCCAACAGGGTTAGGAGGGAAGGGGCTTCCAGAGTTGTCTAGTGTATGGTTTCCCCACCCTCCAGTCCATGGACAGAGCCGAGGGTGTTCCCCTGACACCTCCTCACACCACACACCACTTGGAGCCAGCAGAGCGTGGCTAGTGTAACAGAACCCAGTGCAGGATATTAGGTGGCCTGTACCATCTGCTAGAGAGCCTTGGAGATGGCCTTGGTGGCCCCAATCACACAGGTACCCCACTGGGCATGGACCCAGCAGACCACATCTGTGCCCTCTGCCACCACCCTCACTAGGAAGGAGGCTCTGGGGTCACTTGTCACTTCTGAGCATGCCACCAGGCCTGTGCCTGTCCTCTAGCTGCAAGAGAGGCAGGGCATGGAGCACTGGCTTCTGCCTGAAGAAGGTGGGACTCTAAGGCAGGAGTCCCCCAGGCACAAGAAGGGAGCTCACAAGGTCACAGGCACCCCCAGAACCCCTTCTTAGCTCACAGAAGACTTTTCCAACCCAAGAATGCTGCCAGGCTGGGCTAGGGCACAAATGGCCTTTGACAGCCTCTGGGGGTCAGGAAGGCAGAAAGAGCAGGACCCAGGTGGGGACAAACACTCAGCTGGTCTGAGGTGAGAGGCAGGAGAGCTTGGGGCTCCTCCAAACCATGGCCATCTGCCCTTACTGCCCGGAGTTCTGACCAGCAGAGCTGCTAGGGCCTGGGCTGGAGGGAGGGGAAGGAGGCTTTTGGTTTCCTGATTAGCACCAACTTGATGGCTTAAACCAACAGAAACTTATTCTCTCGTACTTTTGGAGGTGAGAAACCCTAAATCGCTCCTGCAGCCTCAGGGAAGGGTCTGTTCCAGGCCCCTCTCCCAGCTCCTGGGGGTGCCTTGGCTTAGCACCTCACTCCCCTGCCTTATCTCACTTCTCCCTCTGCCTTTCTCCTCCAGGGATACCTGATGCTGGACTGAGGTCCCACTGTAAGTGCAGGATGATTTCATCTGAAAATCTTTTAAGTTCATTACATCTGCAAAGGCTTATCCCAAATAAGGTCACATTCTCAGGTTCTGGGTAGACACCTTGTTTGAGGGTCACAGTTCAGCCCATTACCAAGGGTGTGAGAAGAAATGAGCATGAACACGCACGTGGCCAGGTGGGGAAGGGATGTTCGTGCAGAAGCCAGCTGTGGGGGGCCTGTCGTCTCCTCTTAGTTGTTTAAGCCCCAAATTTGCTTGCAGATGCCCAGCTGGGCTTTTCCACCACCTCCGGCCTCCCTGCCGTGGTTAGGGGTGCCCCAATTCCAAGTGTCCAGGGCACCCTGTCCCTTCCAGGCCTCCAGTCCCTTCCTGCATTTGGAGCCCTGGGATCCCCCTGCGTCCTGGAGGCAGGAAAGGCCAGGCCATCTGTCCCTCTCACTCAGGCCAGCTTCTGTCAGGTCACATATGGGCGATTGAGTCCACAGACCCCTCATGTCCCAGTTCCCTGTTGCTCAGAGCTCTTCTTTTCCCCTTCCACCTCCCTGAGTCCCCCTGTGCTGCTTGAGACAGTTCTTCTGACCAGGCCCACCCCTCTCTGCAGTAAAGGCTCAGAAATGGAGAACCGTGGAGACACACAAGCCAGAGCTGGGGTCCTGCACCCACTGGGGTTCCCACACAGTCCCCTGGGAATCTCAGAGCTGCCTTCATAGAAGACATAAATAACAAATACCATCTCAGGGACAAGGCAGGAGGCCGAGTGCCCTGCCCGAGTTCATATAGACAAATCTGGGACTTGGACCTGAAATGTCCGACTGCCCCAAGCTGGGCTCAGTCCCGTGAGGAATACCATCCACATCAGGGCTGTCCCACCCTACTTGAATGCCCCTAGGGATAGGGAGCTCAGCCCCTAACAAAACCTCAGGCTCTGCCTACAGTCCCGAATGCTGGGGGCTTCCTACACTGAGGGAAAGAACTTCTTTTTCCCTGTGACGCACCCCCCCATCGTCATGTCTCCAGGACATATTCTTCCTTTCTTTCCCCTTCCTTGGAAAGTAGGGCTCTGCCCTCCCTGCCTCAGGGGACAACCTGAGGATTTGTTGTTCCTTGGGTTGTGAGGCAGCTGACAGGGGTGACTTTAGACAGGTGTCTGGCACTGTGCTCACATCAGGTGCAACTAAGGCGTGGATTGTGCCTGCTCAAGAGGTGACAGTCTCTGCCCAGGGGCAGAGTCCAAGGCGACCTTCCTCCGTGTCTGGTCATCAGCCATCCCAGCCACTACAACCTGGGGCCACCTATGGGTACTCCTGGGTGAGGCTTGCCAGTGCCCCCGGAGTCACCTTTCCAAAGAGCCATGGTGATGTCACACTTTGGAAAATAAAAAGAAAAAAAGGCAACCACCAACAAATGGGGGGCTGAGTCACAGCCAGGCAGAGGCAGCTGCCAAATCTGAGGGCTGCAGCAGGGGGCGGGGCAGAGCCACCCTGGGACTGGAGCAGAGGGGAGGGGGGCAGAGGGCCACCACCGCCTGTCACACTTCCCTGCACACCAGGAAGCAGCAGAGGACACGTACCCTCCCAGCCAGGTGTTCTGGATAGCAGGGCGGGGCGGCACACAGGCTGACCTGGAGCTGACCGGACCTTGGGCTTAGGTTCCAGCTCAGGCATTATCCAGCCCTAGGCCAGGCAGCCACAAAGCCTGGCCCAGCCTCAGTCTCCTCTCCTGTCTGTGGGGACGATGGCAGCTCTCATGGTTATGGGAGCTGGGACGGTGGGAGCCTCCTGCACACACCAGGGCTGAGCATAGACAGCTGTGCAGTGAAGGAGGAGCCCCGGAGTGGGGATTCTGGGGTTTGCTCATGAGCCCTCCCGACTGCCCAACAAGTGTGTTTCCAAGGCTGCTGGCATCCCTGTGGGGTCCCGGGTTAGTGGGCTGGCCTTCAGGGGTAGCCGGGGTAGGGCAAGTTCTGCCACCTCAGACAGCCTCCTGCCAGGCAACCTGGCTCCAGCACCCTGGTAGGACCCTCACCGTGCATGTCTGCTGCAGCCTGCAGGGCCTGGAGAAGGCTGACCAGGAGTCCCACCTGGCCTCAGCATGGCCTCACTTAGCACTCAGTGTGGCCTTGGCTTCTCCGGGAGCCACGACTCGGAGCCAGAGGTCTCCCACAGGTGGCACCTGCATGTGCTGAGGACAGCCCTGTCCGGCTGAAGCTCAGGGCTCCCGATCCAAACACACTCCTCTAGGCCCTGAGGCCCAAAGCCGCCTGGTCAGCAGCCCTCATCAGGATCTCCAGGGCCCTGCATCTCCTGAGGCTGAGCCCAGGCTCCCTGAGACCCTTGCCCAGGACCCAGCTCTGCGGGCCACTCCCCAAGCCTGGAGCCCATCCCTGCCCTCCCCTTCTCATGGCTCCTGCCTCTCCCGCGCCCACACTCCTGGCAGGGAGGGGTTCCTATGGCACCCCCTCCCCCGCACACACTGAGCTCACTGGCAGCCCATCTGCCCCGCCGGTAGCAGCAGATGCCTCCATGCACAGCGGTGCCTGCAACGCGGTGGGCCCAGTGCCTGTGCTGGGTAGGACTCCTGCCAGCCAGGGTGGGGGGCCTTGGCTCCCCAAACTCCAGATGGGGTAAGGGTGCCCCGTCCAAGGCAATGCCAGATGGGTCAGGACAGCCAGATGCCCACCAGGGCTGAGGACAAGGGTGCTGGTGGGGCTGGAATTAGAGCTGCTCTTGCTGCCCCAGCCCTGGGCTCAGGCTGCCTGGGGGAGTTGCTGGGCGGGCCACCCTCTGGCAGGCTACACCCTTAGGGGACAGGACTCTGCAGCTCCCTGTTTGATGGGGGGAGGCCCAAAGCATGGGGTCCTGACCCAAAGCTCCAGCCATACTCCCCCATAAAAGGAGAGTGATGGACTCCATGGACACACCCCACAGGGGCTGCTACTGTCCAAAGTGTGCGCTGAGGTTTGGGAAGATGGTCAGCCCCAGCCGACTCGTGGGCTGGCCCTTCTCTCTTAGGCCACCTGAGTCCCCCTGCCCCAGGCTCTGGCTCCAGGTGCCCACCCAGGCTCTCCCCGACCCGGGCTCTGCAACTGCTCTCCTGACTTCTGCTTCCCACGGAAGAGGGCAGGGCCCGAGGCCTGCACCTCTGAGGAGGTCATAGCCACAGCCCCTGGACCACCAGCCCCTTCCAGGATTCATGTGGCAATTGGTGAAGGGGCCTGGTTTGGAGGGTCCTGAAGATCCTGTCAGCCTGGCCTTTGTCTGGCTCTGCCCCTACCCTAGCCCCAGGGTCAGTGGTCCCCAGTTCAGCACTGGAGGGTGAGCCCAGCATGGCAGGGCTGGCAGGGGGTGTGCTCCGCAGGGCCCCACCGAGGTGATGTGGGGGCAGCTATACACCAATAAAATCAGGAGACATCAGCCAAGCTGGGAGCCCCAGGGGCCTCTGGCTTGACACTCGGTAGAACGTCCTGATTCCAGAAAGAATTAGAGCATTGCAGGGATCAGCTTATAGGCCTCTGGTTGGTCCTGGGTGAGAGGAAGGGGAGAGAGGTGATGGGAGTCTTCATGCCAGCAGAAGCCAAGCCTGCCCAGGGCACAGAGACAACTTGAGTCCTTGAGACCCCCTTAACTGAGACCTCTCAGAGCATCTGAAAACCAGAACAGATTCCGAGCCCTGCAGCCCACCCCACCCCCAGCTTGCTGTTTTCCTCCTCCCAGCGCCCCCACGGTGCAGCGTGCAGACACACGGGCGCACACGCACACACGCGCACGCCCCCAGCCGCCTCTGCTCCCTGCGCCTTGTGTGTGTTTTGCTTCGGCAGGCTGGAATGGGGACACGCTGCTCTCTCGCAATTGGCAGTTTCCTCCGATCCCCCCCCCCACGGAGGTGCCATATGTCAGTGTCATGAGCAGGCACGAGGCTCCATGGCTTGGGGGGCTGGGAAGTGGCAGCTGCCAATCACCCACCAAGTAGATGAGGGGTAGGGACTGGCAGAGGGGCAAGTGGTGCCTGCATGGGCAAAATTATGGGACAGGGTGGGTCAGGACATGTCCCTGGCCTTCACCAGGGTGGGTCCCATCCCAGGAGTAAATTCCTTTGTTGACACAAAGCAAAACCCCCAAAGGGCTGGATATTGACCTCACAGAGTGGCCAGAGCCCCCAAGCCCGGCCCCTCAACCTCGTGGCTGCCTGTGCCCTGGCCAACCAGCCCAGCCACCTGCTTCAGGGCACACTTCACCCTGCAACTCTGCCCCAGCTGTGCACCATCTGAGCCTCACCATGAGTCTGGGGCCAAAGCATCACCTGTTGGGAGAACAGTGAATGGCATTCAGCCTGCACCTGCCTTGGGCCAGGTACTGCTAGGACTGGGGCTCATTCTCCCCATTTTATAAGTAAGAAAATGGAGGCTCAGAAAAGATTTAAGAAACTATCTCAGAGTCTTACAGGTCCCCAGTGGCATAGCCCAGATTCTGCTCAGGTCAGCTAGTGCACTGCCAATGGTTCCATGCCCTGTGCCCAGTGTGGCATCTTCATGCTGCCAGAGCTCTCTGCTCCACTGCCTCCCCTCCCCCAGCCTTTCTCCCTGGGTCCTGACCACACGTCCTCCACCCCAGCTCTGCCCTGGCCTTCTAGGATGAGCTGTTCTGGGAAGGAGTCCCTATGTGCATAGACGTCAATCACCTCTCATCTGTGACCTGTCAGGCATCTGTTCTCTGAGGCCATTGAGGGCTGATGTGCGGTGACCATGTACAGGCAGGGGCAGAACCATGTGCCGCAGTGGCCTGGGGTGGCGCAGTCCCTGGGGATACAGTTGAGACCATTTTCCTTCATGCCACACCCTGCTGGAGGCCGAATCATGGATGGGCTCAACCACTCCAGGTTAATTGGCCAGCCCTCCCTGCCAGCATGACGGATCCTGCCTGACATTTCCCCAGATAGTTAATTGATACCCCAGTAATTTGTCATGGAGACCTCATTATATGCCAACTGGGTCCCCTAAGCAGTTAGCGTCTGTGCCCCAGAAACAAGATTGGCAAGTTAATAATGAAGCTTAATCACGTTGTTCCCTGCTGGCACTGGAAGAGAATTACCCGGAGCCAAGATGGGACGCTGATGGGAAGAGCTGGTACTTTCTTAGAGTAGAGCTTTCTGAGACAGCCTGAAGCCACTGCCCCTCCTGGAGGTCCCCTGATCTCAGTTTTACTTTCTTCTGGCAACAATGCTTTGATTTTCCACTGAGAAACCCTTCTCTCCACGAGGTGGGCTGAGGCAGATTCTAGCCCACACCGGCCATGGCAATAGGACCAGGGGAAGGCACGTGACTCAACCCAGGCCAGTCAATACATGTCACCTGGGGGCTTTCGCTGGAGCTGTTGGGGTAAAGGGGCTCACTTTGCCTGGGATTATTACACAGGAGGAAGTAAGGCTGGGCTGCTGCTGCTTTCTAGACCCTACGAGGGGCAAGGAGAGAAATAGGCTTGATGCCCTAGAGAGCCCAATCTATCCCCAGAGGGAACTAACGAGGTCCTGGTTTCTGTCCCATAAACCTGAGAAGTTCTGATTCTATACGAGGAATCTCAACAGACTCAAGGCATTTGCAGAGGCTGTGGGGAATGGGTCTCCTGGGAAGGATACAGCCTGGTATAGAAAACAAGACCTGGGCCTGGGGCTGAGGATGGCCAGGCGTCTGCCCCTTGTTGTGTGTGGGTCTTCTGGCCCCTGCCAAAGGCAGAGGAGGAGGGGATGCAGGGTTGGAACCGCAGAGGAGTAGGCCGGAGTACAGCTTGGGCCTCAATTTCAGCACCAAGGACAGTGGTGGGCACGGAGGAGGAGCCCACAGAAACCGGCACGGCATCCATGTGCCTTAGAAGCAAAACCCAATAAGTACCAACACAGAACTCTTGCGAGTATTTAAAAAACCCAGCTCCTTTCCCAGGACTGCCTGCAAAGACCTCAGGGGCTCTGGTTTGTGGAGTGGGCGATGGTGGGTTTGTGGCTGTCATGCACCTCCCCTCTGGAGGCCACTAGGTGATGCACAGCATGGAAATGGGGGGGGGGGGGTTGGCCCAGAATAGAGGGCCACAAGGGGTCTGAGAAGGAGGGGTCCAACATAGGCACACCTTGGCAATGGCTGGTGTGGCAGGTGCACAGGGCACCCAAGACACGTGGACACAGGAAGGAAGGCGCTGTGTCAGTCACCCTTTGAGGCCTAACAAATTATCCTGGACGAGAGACTCACTATCTCACACCACTTCTGAGGGGTAGGAATCTGGAAGCAGATTGGCTGGGTGGTTCTGGCCCAGTCTCTCAGGAAGTTGCAGTCAAGCTGGTGGCTGGGGTGCGGGCAGCTGAAGGCTCAATTGGGGTGGGAAGAGTCACTTACAAATGGCTCCTCACATGGCTCATGGTGGGACCCCCCGGAGTGGCTGAGGACATAGCAGCTGACTTCCCTCAAAGTGCACGATGAGAGAGGGATTGTCACCAAAACCAAAGTCACAACGTGTTTTGTGATCTGTATCAGAAGTGACACACCATCACTTCTGCTGGTTTCCGCTGGTCAGACAGACCAATTCTGGCTCTACGTGGCCGGGGAGCTGCACCAGTCCCAGGGGGCGTAGGTCACATGGCCCTCTTGGAGGCTGGGGCCATGTGACCTACAACACAAAAAACGCAAAAAACACGTTCATTGACAGCCTGCTGTTCTTAATGTACCTAAAGGAGATTTTACTTCCATTTCAGAAATTGGGGGAAAATAATGGCTATACAGAAAACAAACCAAGCCCTCCAGGGGAGGCAGTTATTAACTCCAGGAAAAACAAGAGGTATACAATGAAAGAAATGCAATTACAATACACTACTCAACCACAACAGTATATGGGAAGAATTAACAGCGTACGCACTGACTTCCAATTTGATGGAGATGAGAAGATGGGTGGGGTGCAAACCCTCAGTTGCTGTAGGAGGAAGACAGTGGGTGATTTCTAAGTCTGAGGACAAAAAAGTAGCTGTAGCAACAGTAGCTGTTTAGAAGTAAATACCAAAGGAATCAGCTAAAGTAACAGAGAATTTTGCCTCTGAGAAGGAGAAATCAGGAAAAAGGCTGGTTTTTCATTATAAATCTTATAGAACTATTTGATTATTCAAACCATGTGTGTTTATAGCTTTTACATTAAAAATTACAGGGACATTTAAATAACTATTAATAAAACACAAAACCTAAAACAGCCACACTACCCCACCACTCCAAGCTGTGGTCAGGCCTTGCAACCCCAGGGTAGGACCCAGGAAGCCACATCCCCTCCTCCCCCTGGTTCCCCTCTCCTCCTCTGAGCATGTCTCCTTCCTCAGGACATCAGCTGTCCCACCCTGGCCCCCGCGATGCTGCCAGTGGTGGTGCTGAGACAAGCCGCTCCTGCCTCCCAGGAGGTGAACTGGGGACAGCAGGCCCTGCTCCATCAGATCTATGACGCTGCCTAATTACCCTAGGTGCTAATCGTTTGGATGTCAGCACGTACCTTTGCTTTTAATTAATAATGGGGTAAAACTCCATGCAGGGACTGGCTGGGGCTGGGTACTGCTGAGGGGGGCCAGGCAGGTGCTGGCTCCTTGAGTATTTTCCCTGGTAGCACTTCTGCCGTCCCCTAGTTCCTGCCTCAAAGAATAGAGCCCAGGTGGCGGTAGGGGTGTCTGCCACTTGGGTACTACCCTCAGAGGACTCCGGGCATGAGTCAGATACCCCTCCTGCCCCCAACACAACGGATTGTTCTAGATATTAATCTTTGCAATCCCACTGATGGGGAAAGAGGCAGAGGGGTGCAGTGACTTAACTGACACGTGGCCTGCAATAAGGAGGTCCCGGTCCTGAGCACAGCTGTCCTCGGCAGCATGTACAGCCCCAGGCAAAGCCCTCCAGGGCCTTTCTGAGGAGGTGGCAGGAGCACACATCCTGGTGTAGATAGGGCTGGGACCCAAGGAGGAGGCGGGTGGCTCAAGAGAGATGTGCAGAAGGGGCCAGGAAACCAGCCCAGCCCAGCCCAGGCTGGGTTGCAACAGGAAGGGGTGGGACCTTGGAGTGCTAGGACCACCAGATGGGCTCCCTGCTCTGTGGCTGGATTGGGGCACACCAGCCTGTTTCCTCCACTCCCCAGTGCCTCCAGAGGTGCAGACTGGGGATCTGGAGGGTGCCAAGGTGTGACAGAAAGGCCAGGCCAGCCCACCTCCTCATAGGCTCTCCCCATCAGCCCCTGGCAGGGCACGACCCACAGAGGATGATAGATGAAGGGAAAATCTATTTGGATCCAACTTGAATTATTAAGTGGTTCAAGAATATTCTCAGCTCTGGGCAGGGTGTAGTCTGTGGGGACCAGCTTCACCAAGGCCCTATTTTTAAGATTCTGCTGCACTTAGGGTGCCCCAGCATGCCTTGCTGCCTGTCACCAGGGAGTGGAGTGGGGATAGGGCAGGGACAGGGGAAGTATGCCAACCCCAGACCCTCATTGCTCCTGGAACTGGCTGTGGTGCCTGCTCAGGGCAGGGGTCCCATTACAGCCTCCTCCAGGTGCTACTGCGCTGCCCCCCACCCCCAGCCTGGTCTTCACCCCTGCCCACATCCCCAGTCCCCTAAGGTGGGACCCTTCAGGACAGCCTTGGGGGAAAGGCCAGGCAAGCTTTGGGCTGTCCTTGAATACACCTGAGGGCGGGTCAGGGTCTCAGCAATCTGCTCATCAACTAAAGAAAACAGTAGAGCTGGTGAGTTGAAGTTCAGCTTATTCGTCTCACTGGGGACTGCAGACTGAGGCCCACGGTCTGGAGCAGTGCTTCAGAGAGGCCCCCGTTAACCCAAGTGGCAGTCTTACTACCTCAGTACACGCAAAGCTACATCAGACTCATTCAGAAATTGCGGTAAAGGCCAGGTGTGGTGACTCATGTCTGTAATCCTAGCACTCTGGGAGGCCAAGGTGGGCGGATCGTTTGAGCTCAGGAGTTCAAGCCCAGCCTGAGCAAGAATGAGACTCTATCTCTAAAAAATAGCTGGGCATTGTGGCAGGCACCTATAGTCCCAGCTACTTGGGAAGCTGAGGCAAGGGGATCATGTGAGCCCAAGTTTGAGGTTGCTGTGAGCTATGATGGCATGGCACTCTACTCAGGCCAACAAAGTGATATGTGTCTAAAAAAAAAAAAAAAAAAGAAAAGAAAAGAAATTGCAGTAAAGCAGAAGAACCTCATGGAGGTTTGGGGGTAAGAGAACATCTGGTTACAGATTAGAGACACAGTCACTAACTCATCACACATTATCTTGTGTATAGGAAAAGGCAAGGGCTGGAGTTATTTATCTTCTAAGGAACACAGTGACTCAGGCAGGAGATGTGGGGGCCCTGTGCCTGGTCCTGTTTTGTTTTCAAAGTATCTTTCTGGAGAGCTGTATGTGCTCGTAGCTTCAGGGCTGGTGAAACTCTGCTTGTCTCCCATGCTGGAGGCTCCTGGTGTGGCTGTAAGTCAGGGCCAAGGAACATGGCACAGGACTGCACCTATGTGTGCCGGGGCAATGGCACCAGACTCCACAAGGGAGGGACAGGCCGCATGCTGCACGAACTCTCCCTATGAGGCACCTCAACAGGCAGCTGCAGGCAGACGCAAAGCTGGGGCAGTGGGGAGCAGGAGTGATTGTGGGGAACAGGAGCAGGCATGAGGTTTTCCACTGGGGTAGTACAAATGTTCTGGAACTAGACATTAATGATGGTTGCACAAGATTGGGAATCTGGTAAAAGCCAGATTGTATGAGTTGTATACTAAAATGGCTGAAATGGCAAATTTCATCTCAAAACACAATTCATAAAAATTGTCTGTAATCTTACGCTAGGCTCTGGCCTGTTCCTCACTGAGGGGTAGGTAAGGGAGGACCCCTGCAGGCTCTCATACCCTCAGCCAGAGGCCAGGGTCTTCTCTGTTTCTGTCAGAGCCAGGAACCTGCCCTTGAGGACCTTCAAGCTGGTGGCTTGGGGTGGCATAAGGAGCTGCCAGCCTAGGCAGATCTGTGGGAGACAAGACCTCCTTGACCTTCTGGTTTCACCCCTATATCCACTAGTGTTACGACAGTGCTGCGGACCCAAAGTCTTAGCAGGCCCCATTTCTCCAAATGACACTCTTCTTCACCCAGGTACTAGGATCTGCGCTGAGCTCCTTACATCACCTTTGCCCGCACATGTGGTTCTGAGCTCTGCTCAAGGCCATTTGGTCAGGGATGGTTGGATCCAAGCAAGCTCTGCCCAGCTTTGAGCCCGTGCTTCCAGTTACCCCACCCTGTGTCCTGATGGAGCTCTGCGTAGGGCAGTGGTTCTCAACCTTCCTAACGATGCAAACCTTTAATACAGTCCAAAGGGGTGTAGACCCACAGGTTGAGACTTACTGGCGTACGTTAGGAAGGCAGATGGTGGAGCCAGCTGTGAGGCCCCAGCCTGGCTTTGGTGGGAATGACAGGGAGTGTGTGTGGGGGGTGTTTGTCTGCAGTGGGCAGTAGGCTGGGGCTGAGCCTTGTCAGCATGGTGTCCCGGGTGCGTCTGGAGCAGCAGAGCCCTCTGACTCAGCAGGTTAGGGGATGCAGCAGCAGTTGCCTGGGGACCCAGTGGGGGGCCACATTTCCCTCTCCCAAGAGCGCCCTAGGGGAGGCTGGCAGAAGTCTAGTCACTGCTTGGGCATTTGCGGGCATCAGATCCCCATGGAGCCTGACTGCCACCCCCATGCCTGCTCAGGGAGCAAGGCCACACCACTGCCAGCATTCAACATCAGCTCCCTCCTGCTGGGAACCCAAGGACCATGCACCCATCCTTCTTGTGCCTTGAAGGGCCTGGGGACCAATATGGGGACAGGGGTTGGAGGCGTGCCTAACCCCCCTGCCTGGGTCGTGCACTCCAGGGCTATGGCTGTGCTCAGCTGGCATCAGCTCCTGGACGAGCTCTGCCCAGACCTACAGTGCCAGCGCCATTCAGGGGTATCAGGGACATAGCTCTGGGGCCCTGTTCTCACTCACACTCCAGATGGGATTTTGAGGAACCCAGATAGGAGGCAGCTCCACAAGATGTGTTCCCCTCTGACTTGACCACCTTTTCTCACTCCTGGGCCCAGGCCAGAACTGGATGCCCCCACGCCCCTCCCAGGCTGATTTACTGGGAACTTACAGGGTGTCTGCTGAGTGTTCTCACGCCCAATCCCCCCACACTTGCCAAAGTAGGTGTTTGTACCCCAGTGAGAAAACAGGTTTCAGAGGGGAAACGGCTACAATGCTTAGCTTCATCAGACACTGCCCTGGGCTCCCCTGTAAGAGGGCCTTTAGCACCTGCTGCACATGGCCACATCCAAACCACTCTGGACACACATGGCTGTCACTGGACCCAGACAGGGTCCCACACCACCAGTGTGTGGCTGTCTCTGCGACCTCCTCTCAACCTGACCCGGAAGTGGGATGGATGGTCATGCACAGCGGGCTCCACCTACTGTCCACTCATCCTTCCCCTACCTGGGGTTTCTCTGTGGACATTCTCCTTACACTGGCCCATGGGGACTTGAGTTGCAAGGTCCTTCCTGTCTGCAGAGTGGGAAAGTGGGGCTGGGAGCTGTCCCCTATCCCAGTTGTTGATTGTTCATGGTGGCAATGTTGGGCACACCTCTAAGGTGCCCAGGGGAGGGGTGACCACAGCCCAGGGACTCTCTGTCTCCCTTCAATTTCAGCCCTGAACGGGTAGAGCCAGGGTCCCATAGTTAGAGGTGAGCCGAGAGTCCAGGAACTGAGGTCACGGCCCAGTGCTCGGGAGCCCAGGGTGTCCACAGGCCTGGTCCTGCTGGGGAAGGGGGGCCCACCTCAACTGTGATAAGCACAGTGGGGTTTCTCAGGCACAGGACTGAGTGGGAAAGGTGAAGTGGTGCCCAGGAGGACAAAACTTGTCACAGACAAGAACTGAGACCTGGACCAGCCCTCCTGCCCACTGACTCCCCTGGAGGAGGCATCTGTGGAACACAATGGACCCTCAGTGAACCACCCAAGAGAATGGTCAGCACATGGTGGCATCTGCTTACCCTGCCGGCCCTCTCTCCCGTCTCTTTAACCTGCTCTCCCAAGGACGGGCCCCCAGCAGGCCCTGAGCACTACGCCCACAGCCCCACTTGTCCTGTATTGGGCCCACTTTCTACAGTCATTCTAGAATACAGGCTGCCCCATCAAGTGAGGGCAGCTATATAAGCTGGGCCTCTTCTCCCATGCTGCTGCCCCTGCAGCAGACCAGGCCTGCAGAGGCGACATGGCACCTGCTGGCCCCAGCAGCAGCCACCTAACTTGTTCCCATGCCACACCCAGGGGTCCAGAACCTCACTTCTCACTGTGAACAAAAGGAAAGAGAAACCCAAGTGGGTGTGGGGGATGTCCAGAGACTCTGGACCTCCCTGGGTTCTCATCCCAAGCTGTCACATCATGACAGCCAAGGCCCTTTTTAGAGGTGTTGGGAGAATGGCAAGAAAGGGTTTCGTGGGTTTCTGCATGTTCCTTGGAAAGACTTGAGTCCTCAGAGAGCCTAGTGGCCTCAGGGAAAGCTAGTGTGCCCAGCATGGGGGGCTGCTTGGGAGGTGCCCAGGAGTTGAGACCAGGTTGCAGGCGGAGTGCCCTTAGCTCACACCAAGAGAAGGAAGTGGCCAAGATACGGACTGGAATTGGGGTCAAGACAATGGCCTTTTTCCCACAGCAGAGATGGGGTTCAAGGCTGTACCTCCGGGGTGAGGAGGCTGGCAAGAGCAGATGACAGCAACTGGACTTTGAACCCAGTGGGCTACCCTCCTTGATCTGCCGCTGTGCAGGGCAGCAGAGCCTGGCACCTGCTCCTCTGGGTATTGGTGCCGACCCTCTGCCTGGCACCCCTGCCTCAAAGCCCAGACTGCCTGTGTGCCCCCAACCCACGCCCCTCCCTTGGCTGAGATGAGGCTCTCCTCCCCCTCCCCTGGGGCCGCGTAAGCATCAGGGGCTGGATGGACAGCACGTAGATACTGAAGCCTGGCCACACCAGCTCGGACTGCTCCCAGGTCAGGGCAGACACGGCTCAGCATGGCTGGTACTGGCGGCCTGGTTTACAAATGAACCCCAAAAACAAAAGAAGAGAAGAGCAAGCAGAGGCCAGGACATACTGAGGGCTAGGCGAGTCTGCAGTTTGGGTGTTTGTTTAGGTCGGTAGCCGCAGGCCCGCCTGGCACTTGACCTCTGAATCTCTTTCTTGGGCTCTCGGAAGGCAGTCTTACATGCCCTCAGGTCTGGCTCCGGCCCCGTGGACCTCTGCCCTCTGCTGGGCACCCTGACCATCACCCCAGCTGATGCCAGAGCAGAGAGAAGTGGTCACTTCCAACCCACCCAAGCAGAGCTGTGCCCGCTGTGCCCTCAAAGGTGATGTGGTCAGCACGTCTTCAGGGAATGGCACTCTACCTGCAGCTGTGGGGTGAGGTCCCCCCAAGTCCCCAGAGACCAGCCACCTAAGGATGGTCACTGTCCTGAGCCAGAGTGGGGTCGCCGGTGGTCTTTGCATCTTCACGGTGCCCAGTTACATTCCACTGCCAGCCCTTGTCCTACTGCCCCTGGGAACTTGGCTTTGGGGCTCTCAGGTCTGTTCTGGGGCCTTGGCTGTGGTCCTTGGCAGGCCTCATCTTTGGGCTCCCCTGAGCCTTCTTTGGGGCATGCCTTTGGCCTCTGCACTTTCTGGCTCCTGGTCATGACAATGAGAAAGGGGCAGTGTCAAATGCCGGCACCAGACTGAAACCTCCTTGCTCCCCAGGTGGTCCCTGGAGCCTCACAGCCTGCCACAGACCCACACTGGAGGGCAGAACGTGATGGTTAAGTGGGCCAGGCCCCAACTCTGAAAGAGCCCAGGGGTCCCAGTCACCTGCTCCCTCAGTTCTGGAAACAGCTTAGGAAGGCCAAGGGACAGCCCAGCTTGGAGGGAAAATGAACACAGAGGAACTGCAGCCCATGACAGACGGGGGCGCTTCTAGCAACCTTCACTCAGGGACAGAGAGTGGCTGCTCAGCAGGAGGCTCAGACCCAAGGCCTGGAACCCATGCTGGTGGCTAGAACCTGCTTTGCTGCTTAGCAATGCCTGGTGCCTCAGTCCCTTCATCTGTAAAATGGGATCACAGTACCCGTCTCATAGCAAGGCTGCAAAAAGGATTAGACTGTCTTTGCAGTGTGTTTAGGACAGAGCCTTGTACTGCTGGCTGAGATGCTGTGCCCGGCATGGTCTCACTCCAACTGGTAGCAGGGTAATTACCAAGCCGACCTTGGAGGTTAGGAAATGGAGGCTTGTAATAGTGCAAACAACACCACTGGCTGTGCAGGGCTGGGCCTACCTGACCCCAGAGGCCATACCCATCTTGCAGAGGCCACGCCTTGGCACCTTACAGGCTAAGTGGGCTGAGAAAGGCGGGGCCAGCTCTGTTGGGAGGTAGGACTCAGGCCTGATGGCCATGGTCTAAGGGCTCCGGGGAGAGGGGATGGTGTTTCTGGAGAGTTCTCTATTGACCCAGAGTCCAGGCCACTCTCCCCTCCCTTTGAGGGCCTCTTCTGGGCCCCCTACCTGGCCTGGCCCTACACTGTCCATCCCGAGCCACCACAAACAGCCCCCTGTGTTTGCATGTCTGCCAAACACCTCCTTAACACATCTGACCCCTGCTCCCCTGGTACTCACCTCTGCTGACTGAGAGCTGGCGGCCCAGGCAATTCCAGGGTCCTACGGATGTACTCTCGGGAGCGGATGTCAGCCTGGAAGGGATGGAGGGTGCTGGGTCCTGCCTGGCCTTTGGACAGCCCAAAGCAGGTGTCTTCACTCCCTCCGCAAGAAGCCCACTTAGGTGTCTGGGCTGCATAGGCACAGCTTTCCAGGGATGGAGAGCAGGCAACATGGCTGCCCAGAGCCATTAAGGCCCTGTGACGGCAGTTACAAAGCCAGCCTGACAGTCCCCGAGAGGCCTGAGTAGCTGAGTAGACGGGCTGTGGGGGGTCCTGGCCTGCTGCATGAGGGCCGGAAGGAGCAGCGCCTCCTTTGCTGGTTTACGGTGGATGCTTCCCTGAGGGTTCTGCTTCAGCCAGGCTTCCCTGAAGTCTCTTCTCTAAGGACTCTCAGCTCAGCTGTTCTGTCTGATTTTCCAGACTAACAGTGGTGGCTCTGTCCCCTTTCCTGGGTCATCAAAAGAGGGTCTGTTGGCCACAGGCAGGGACGGAGGCTGATCCCACTGGGGAGAGCCATGGAACAGGCTCCGGTCTCAGTGGGAAGCCTGGCCTTGGGGAGCCCCTGATCCAAAGTCAGATGGGCTTAAATTAGCTTTAGGGTCACCTGACTAACAGAGAGCAACAGCCAGTCCCCTCAGACTGCCCTGCTTCAGTCGAGGGGAGGGTGGGGCGGGAAGGCGCCCCGGAGGAGGCCCTTCCTGCCTTCCTCTGCAACAGCGCACCCAGCCTGGCCCCAGAAATGCAGCAGTGCTGTGACCAAGGGGACCCCTTGATGGCCTGGGGCTGAGCCAGAGCAGAGGAGGAAGGGGCCCACAACAGGAGTGGGCAGACACTAGCCCACCCCACACACTCTCCTAGAGCTTCTGCAAGTAGTATCAGAAAGGAAAACCGTTGGGAGGTGAGTGGGTCCAGGAAGAAAATGGGCCAAGAAACAGGACCGCCCTGAGGGCAGGACCCTTGCCCCACGCCCTGCAGAGGGAGGCTGCCGACTCCCGGGTGAGGGCTGGCGGCACATTCTACCACTGTTGGCTTTTCTGTGTAGGGTAATTCTGCCCTAGGTTTGTGGAAATGGGTTTCCAGGTGCTCAAGGTAATTTACAAGCCAGCTGCCTCCTCTCCTAAAAGGACAAGGGGCCACTTCTCCCCTGTGGGGCGAATCCAGGCTGACAGGGACAGAGACCTGGGTGCCACACCCACCAGGTCTGGTTCCCAGGGCTGAAGGTCTGGGGAAGTTAAGAATAGGAAAGGCCTCTTGGGGGCTAGGGACACAACTTGGAGGCTGGGGAGCCCAAGAACCTACAACCCCGCAATGCCTGGAGCCAGACCTTAGACGTCACCCAGGCACAGCCTCCACAGGGGCCAGGGCCCTGGAGTTGTGGGCTGCTGCTGCCCCCTGGTGGCCACACTGCACGCTGCGGTCGGGAGGCCCGAGGCTCTGCAGCCCCTCCCTGCCCCTCTGCTAGGTGGCTGCCCAGGCACACTCTGCGGCTCAAGGAAGGGAAGACCCAGAAGCAGCAGGCCAGGTGGGCTCCAGGGCTGTACAAACCAGCTTCTCCCTCCAAAGGCATATCTGATGTCCCCTGTGGTGCCGGAGGCCTGCTGCCCCCATGGTGCCCCTTCAGGGCCTTCCAAAAGCTGCTCCTGGGCCTGGGGCTGCCCTCCCACTTCTCCAGCAGGTCTCAACTCTATGGGCCTCTCTGGGACATGTACACACCTGTGGCAGGGGAGGGCTGGTCAAGGCTGAGCATGCCTAGGGCAGCAGTGAGCACCTTGCGTCCAGCTGCGTCTCTCTTGTCCCGAAGGCCGAGTCCTCTCTCAGCCAAGTTGACTGACTCATCAGAGCTCTGATCCCCCTAACCCCAGAACCCCAAGACTAGTTGAGACGCTGGGCACCTCCTGTGGTCACACACACAAGTCTGACTGGGTCTCAAGTGCCACCACAGTGTTCCTGGCAAGGGCCTCCCCAGGGACTGCCTGGGGACTTGGAAGACATTGTGCCACCTGAGCGGACACCAACTGACTCTCCGAGCAACCCTGGCATCAGGGTGTGGGCAGCCCAGAGAGGCAGAGAGGCTGAGTGTGGGGACCAGCAGTGACCTCCAGGGGGGCTGTATCCTCTGGTCCTCTGTCCTGCCTCCAGAGGGTAGCAGGGCCCATCAGACTCCCTAGAAAGGTGCCAGTGGACCTGCCTTCGTCCAGGACCTCACATTACTGCACTCTAACCCCAGCTGAGCTGATGAAGAGTTTTGGTGGTTTTTTTTTTTTTGTAGCGACAGAGTCTCACTTTATCGCCCTCGGTGGAGTGCCGTGACGTCACAGCTCACAGTAACCTCCAGCTCTTGGGCTTACATAATTCTCTTGCCTCAGCCTCCCGAGTAGCTGGGACTACAGGTGCCCACCACAACGCCTGGCTATTTTTTTGTTTTGCAGTTTGGCTGAGGCTGGGTATGAACCCATCACTTTCGGTATATGGGGCCAGTGCCCTATTTGCTGAGCCACAGGCGCTGCCCTGTTTCTTTTTTTTTTTGGAGACAGTCTAACTTTGTCACCCTCAGTAGAGTGCTATGGTGTTATAGTTCACAGCAACCGCAAACCTTTGGGCTCAAGTGATCCTCTTACCTCAGCCTCCTGAGTAGCAGAGACTACAGGCGCCTGCCACAACGCCAGGCTATATTTAGAGATGGGGTCTTGCTCTTGCTCGGCCTGGTCTGTAATTCCAGAGCTACCTGCCTTGGCCTCCCAGGGTGATGGGGGGCTCTTAAAGAGCAGGTGGTGGGGAGCAGAGGAACGTGTGACCCACCATCACCAAGGCCGCCCACCCCTCCCGGTCCCACCCACCTGGCGCACAGGCTCAGGGATCCGGAACTTGCAGCAGCGGTGGGTCAGGCACACAGCGGACTCCAGGCTGATCTTGTGGCCCACAGAGATGTAGAGGGGCTTGGTGCTATGGTCGTGGCTCTTCAGGGCCTGTGACAAGGAAGGTGAGAGCAGTCCTATGGACCAGCCACTGGGACAGGGTCAGGGCCAGCCTCAGGGGTTGGGCTTGGAAAAAGCGTCCCAGGCAGGAGGGAATGGGGTGCTCTCAGCGAGCTCTCCTGCAGCCTGTTGTGGAGCAGGGCCACCCCACACGGCTGCTGGGTGGGGAGGAACAAACGCACACATCACAAGCCAGGGCCAGGGTGTCAGGAAGATGGGGAGACAAACACCATCTGGGGTGGGTGCAGGTGCACTGTGTGTGCCTGCCAGTGCATGACTGTGCAAAGGGCCCTGCCCAGGCCACTCACCACTCCCAGGACAGTCCCCGAGCTTCCCATCAGCGGGAAGTAGTCTCCCCCAGCCTCCAAGAGCTGTATCTGGAAAATGGGAGAAGAACTTGAAAAAACAGATCTTTCCTTGGTGAAGGGCTGAAGGTAAGCTTGTTAATTATTGGAACAGCAGTCCCTAGGCTAGGAAGAGGAAGGGTCTGATCTCAAATGGAAGCCTCAGCCCCACAAAACTGTGCAGCCTGAGACCACACTGAGCATGACAGTGGCGCAGGTGGGCCCCGTGTCCAGCGCACTGCCCACCGAGCCTGTCCAACCTGGCAACAGGGACTTAGGGAAGGCCCAGGGCCACAGCAGGGTGCCTCAGAGTAGCCAGTAGCCTCACAGGAATCACCAAATGCCCAGCCGGCTGTGATCAGCACTGAGGCAGCTCACTTCCTGCGGCTCTCTTCCCTGCTGTGGGCATTTTTGATTCAACTCAAAAAACCTACTAAGTGGGCTGGGGGTCCCCTGTCAACTGAACAGACTGGTTTTTTTTTTGCATTTTTTGGCTGGGGCCAGCGCCCTACTCCTTGAGCCACAGGCGCCACCCACATTTTTTTGGGGGGAGTAGAAGACATGGGCTCTCGCGCTTGTTCAGGCTGATCTCCAACTTCTGAGCTCAAGGAATCCTTATTCGGTCTCCCAGAGTGCTAGGATAATAGGTGTGAACCCGGGAGCCCAGCCTCAGCAGACGTTCACTGAGACTTCAGTGAAAACATTCAGACGTTCATTGCTCCTTGTAGGCACTCAAGAGCACAAAGAACACATTGCCCAGCAGGAAAGCTGGGTACGTTACATCACTGGCTCCCACCAGAGGGGTGTCACTTTCCCAGTGCCAGCCTGGGGGCCAGGAGGAAGGGTGCTGATGGTAGCCTTGGGCAGGCTGTAGTGGGTGGCACAGAGGTATGGCCTGGAGACCATGAGTACCTGAGTGCCCAGAGGAGGGGACAGGTGGTTAGGCTGGGCAGGGATGGGAAAAGCACCAAGCACTGCCGGAGACAGCGTGGAAGCCTGTCCTGATGCTGCTAACTGGAAAACTTGACCTGACTTGGGGCACCATGGTGGTAGAAGTGAGATGAGAGGCAAGCACACCCAGGAGGCAGGAGAGGGGCTCATGGAGTCCAGTACTGCCCACGGGGTGCAGAGAGGAAGGCAGGGAGGCTGCAGAGGAGAGTAGGTCTACCTTACTAGGTATCCAGCGCCTAGGCCAGCCCAGGCCCCCATCGTCAGCCTTGGGCTCTGTTACCTTCTCCCTGTGCAGGGCGTTGTTCTCCAGCCCATCCACCTGCAGAAGTTTCTTGGCCACCCCAACGCAGGGCAGATCTGTGAGGACACCAAGGTGGCAGGCCACCCCAAAGCCTGCCAGGGAATAGGCGTGGTTTGGCACAGTTAGCCCCGCAGCTTGGGGATGGCTACAGAGATTGGGACCAAGCAGAAACTCACTGAGAACCTCCCCAAGGGAACAGAGGGCTGAAGATGCGCAGAAGGCTGGAGAGAGCAGGCCTGGGAGCCCAGCTACTCTGAGACGAGAGCCCCTCTGCCCGGGACCCCCCCATCTGTCACGCCAGCTGCCTCGCCCCACCCCGTCTTTCCTACCATTTTCTGGCCTCCCGCCTTCTGTTCTCCACCCGCTGCTCTCTGGCCTGTCTAGGCCTCCTGATAGGCAGTGTGGGCTGGAGGCACCAGAGTCCCAGCACTGGCGTCTAGGTAGGCATGTGGCCATCCTTTGGCTCTGAGGTGCAGCTGGGGGGGCCCCGGGTGGGGGCTGCGGCTGCATTATCCTCAGGAGGTATCTGAGGGCAGAAGGGTCCCACTCCCCCCAGTCTTGCTCCATGGGCTACAAGTCCCTGGTCTCAGGGAATGGGTGCTCCTGTGTGTCTTCACACGCAGGCAGCTGCAGGGAAGGCTATTCTGAGCACAAACTCTGTGGCATTTCACAGTGGTCAGAGCTGCACTGAACGGTGGGACCGGCACCAGTGCAGGGGCTGTGGGGGAGGCAGAGGGCGTGCAGGAACAAGCTGAGGTGCAAAGGGCAGGGGTCCTTTCCTGGGTGGGAAGTTGCGTGTCCCAATAGTGAAAATGAATCCAGAAAGGAGCTGCTGGTGCCAGCAGACAGCAGAGGTCACAGGCCCACAGCGTTTTGTGCAGAGGACGTCAAAGGCACCCTCTGTCCCCAACTCTTCCCCCAGGGCACCCTCCCTGACCTTCTCCCTTGGGAGCAGGATTACCTTGGTGGTGGAGCACCCCGTTTCCATCCACAAGAATGACCTACAGAGCCACAGGGAGAGTCACGGGGTCAGCTGAGCTGCCCCTTGGTCCCTGTGCGGGAAGTAAGGCCTGCCACTTCCAGCATCCAGCTTCTCAGAAAATCTCATTCCTCGCCTCCAGAAAGCTCTTGTTTTCTCCCCCTGCTGTGGGGCCTTCCCTCCCCAGGGAAGCAGAAAGGCCCTTCCCCTGTGCTAGGACCCAGGCACCTGCCTGCGGCCGCTGCACGGCATCCACCAGGAAGGGCGCCTCCCGGAAGGCCAGGAAGCCTGACACGTAGGGGGCCGTCAGGCTGACCATGCCGCTGTCCTCGTATAGCACCTGCCACAGGGCACACTGGTCAGCAGGTGGGCAGCCTCTCCCCTGCCTCTCTCTCCACCCTGCACCCCACCACTTCCTTCCCTGCCAGCAACCCACCCTTTCCCACTGCCCAGCATTGGGTGGAAAGTACAAGGTGATGGGTTTGAGAGAAAGGCCTAGAATCATTTCAAAGGAGTCCCCACAGGACCTGGTCTGTAGGAGCCCCGGGGTCCTTGAGGTCAGCTAAGGCTGGTGGCCCGCTCCATGCCCTCCTCCAGGTTCCCCCTTTGTAAATTAAACTTGACACCCACCCTACCCCACCACCAAGCAAGAGACCACTTGTGAAGTGCAGTGTGAATGAAGACATTATTGTATTTACATTGCAGGACCTTGGGGGAAAAGGCCGAACTGCATCAAAAATTAGCTGGGCGGTGTGGTGGGCGCCTACAGCTATTTGGGAGGCTGAGGCAAGAGAATCACTTAAGCCCAAGAGCTGGAGGTTGCTGTGAGCTGTGACTCCATAGCACTCTACCGAGGGTGATAGAGTGAGACTCTGTCTCCCCACCCCCCCCCAAAAAAACAACCAAAACCAAAAACACTATTTAAAAAAAAAAAAAAAGAATATCTCAGAAATGAAGAGCATAGTTCAAAGTGAGCAAAGAGGGCAGTGCCTGTAGCTCAGCGAGTAGGGTGCCAGCCCCATATACCCAGGGTGGCGGGTTCAAACCCAGCCCCGGCCAAACTGCAACAAAAAATAGCCGGGCGTTGTGGCGGGCGCCTGTAGTCCCAGCTGCTCGGGAGGCTGAGGCGAGAGAATCGCTTAAGCCCACGAGTTGGAGGTTGCTGTGAGCTGTGACGCCACCGCACTCTACCGAGAGTGATGGAGTGAGACTTTGTCTCTTTAAAGAAAAAAACAAAACAAAACAAAGTGAGCAAAGAGGGGAGATTCAGATGGCAAGTACAAAGCTACCAGGAGAGTAAAGAATATAAAGAAAGGTCAGCAGTGGGGTGCGCAGGCAAAGGATGCCCAGCACCACATGACCTGAGCTCCTCCCGGGAGGAACGGAGCTGTGCAGCTGAGCACGGCCAGAGGAGCCACTGTCCCCTGTGGCTTTGTCCCAGTGGGCTAGGAAGCCCCAGGCCTGATGCAGGCATCTAGCTTGCTGCCCCAAAGCACTGAAAGACACTGGCCCTGGCCCTCAGTCAATTCCTTAAACCCTGATATAAAGTCCCATATACTACCTGTGTGGAATGTCCCTTTGTCTCCTGTCTACCCCCAGGACACACTGCAGCCCACTCTAGCTCAGGAGTTGAGAGCAGCCTGAGCAAGAGTGAGACAGCGTCTCTAGGAAAAGGAGAAAAAAAGCTAACCAGATGTTATGGCAGGCACCTGTAGTCCCAGTCTCAGGAGGCTGAGGCAGAAGGACTGCTCAAGCCCAAGAGTTTGAGGTTGCTGTGAGCTATGATGCCACAGAACTCTATTCAAGATGACAAAGTGATAGTCTGTCTCAAAAAAAAAAAAAAAAAAAAAAGGTTCCTGGCTTGGTACCTATAGTTCAGCGGCTAGGGCACCAGCCACACACATGGGAGCTGGCAGGTTCCAATCCGACCTGGGCCTACCTAACAACAACTACAACAAAAAGTTCCCCGACAAATGCTTTGGCTGGAGCTGGTGTTCAGGGCTTCTTTCTTTGGAAATCCCAATCGGCCCATCTCAGGACAGCCTGGGGTGCTCCCTCAGGGAAGCTCCTGCCACTGCCTTTGGGGCAATTTCAGCTGTAGACTTGTAGGATGAAGCGCGAGGACATGGGAACATGTGATGGGGTTCAGGTGGCTGTGGGATTATTACTATTTTTCACAGGTGTGATTATGACACTGCAGTTATGCAGGAGAATGCCATTCTGGGTACAGGCCTGCTGATGAATTCAAAGGGGCGCTATCATGACCGCTGGGATGAACGCTCAAATTGTTCAGTAAACACACATATATAAAATACGACACAGTCAGCAATAGTTAAATCTAAGTAGAGGTATACAGACTTTCAATGTACTGTTTTCGATTTTTTTGTATGTTTTGTATGTTTGTACATTTTCAAACAAAAAATCTGGGAAAAGAAAATTTAACTGTGCAGTTCGTGTGTGGGCTGGTCTGGAATGTGTGGCCTCTGAGATGTGACCGTCTCAGCACACACAGCACCCCCTGAAAGCGACGGGTTTTCAGTCACACTGACAGGAGATAGTGTGCGGATGTCAGGTGTACTGGGTTGGATGAACTAATCTGAGGTACTGCGTTCAGCTCCAGTCCTTGTGGGGAGGCATCACCAGAGGGCCACCTACAAGTGCAAGACTGGAAATGCTGCAGCCTTGGGGACAGAGCAGACAAGGAGGGGCACGCAGAGCTGTTTCCACAGCAGGAAGTCCCACCGGGAGGTGGCAGAGGGACGTATCAGTCCTGTGTTTTGCTGCCTGAAGGCAGAATGGCAGGACTCATAAAAAGTTTACGTCCCAGGGAGAACAGATTCCCCCTTCTACTTCATGCTTCAGCATCCAGCTAGGGAGCAGCCATATCGTGATGCTGAGAAAAGGGTTCGTGACCACATGGAAGTTGGACCGGTGATGCCCCACCCTGGCCTCACTTCACAATCACAGGGAAGCTTGTTTTGAAAAACAGATCTCCAGGCCGGACTCTGGAGATTTTTTTTTCTCCTAGAAAGTGGGGTAGGGCTGTGGAATTTGTAATTTTTTTTTTTTTAACAGTTTTTGTGAGATTTATAGACCAAAAATTTCACTTGTGCAAAGTATGTAATTCAATGGTTTTTATATTTACAGAGTTATGCAACTACCACCATAATTCAACTTTTGAACATTGTCCTCACCCCCAAAATAAGCCCTTTCTCCATTAGCAGTCACTCCCCGTCCACCCCACTCCTAAACCTAAGCACCCACTAATATACTTTCTGTCTCCCTGGATTTGCCTATGCAATCTGTATTTCTAAATGCTACCGAGTCTTCAGAGTCTACTACCGAGACTTCAAGTCCACGGTCAGGCATTTGAGAACCAGGTTCTTCTAAGACCCTTTCCTTGTCTAAGCTTTCACAGCCATGGACAACAAATGCTGACTAATACCTAAGTAGCAGGGGGTAGAACCTACAGTCAGTAGGAAAGAGAATGGCCAAGAGCCAATTCTAACACCGTGTGAGGAGAGCTGTAGCAGTACATGCACTAAAAAGAGGCCTAGGACACAGGTCTCTGTGTGTGTGTGATTAATTCTGCAGCCAGCTGAAAGCCAGGGAGGGAGAAAGGAGCTCTGTGCTATTTCCCACACATGCACTCAAGTATTGCTCACCTTACCCTGCCCACCCATTGTCTTTCTCACATTAGAGAAGGAGGAACAGAGGCCAAGAGGGGTGAAGTGGGGAGCAGTGTGAGCAATCTGGCTCCTGAGACTATGCTCCGACCCCAACGTTAGCCGACAAACTGGCCAGGGACCACCAAATATCCAGATCTTAACACATAGTGGGCACTCAACATATTTGTGCTGAATTCAAACTGAAAAGGCCCTTCCAAGTGAAGCACAGAGCCACAGAGGCAGGAGGATGTCTGCCGTCTTTGGGAGTAGAGAGAGAACCAATGACAAGGGGAAAGAGACCAAAGCTGAGGAAAGGTTTCCTTGTCGAAACGCTTCTTTAGCCAAGGCTTCTGGAGCTGCCCACTAAGTGAATCATGTATCTATTTAAGAAAGATCGAGTGTCTTCTACACGCCAGGCCTTGGGCTATACGAGGAGGCTCCCACCGGTGGGCTAATGACACGGTTTCTACCATCGTGGTGTTTACATTGTGGTAGGGGAGACGGCCAATTCCATTCCAGAGTGACAGAAGTAGTAGAGGGTTGTTGTGACAGGGTTTAAAATGTTTGTGTCCCCCCAAATTCGTATGTTGAAATTATATCCCATATGGTATTAAGAGGCAGAGCCTTCTTGTAGGCGATTAGATCACCGTGTGGACAGTGAGCAGTGGCAGTGTGCGAGCTTGCAGAATGAGCTCACCAGAACCCAACCACGCCGCACCCTGACCTCAGACTCCAGACCTTCAGAAACAGACTTGTGCGGTGGTAAGCTACCCAGCGTAAGGCACTTTGCTATGGCAGCCTGAACACATGAAGACCAGGGTGCTGAGGAGTATTGGCTGGTCTGGTGGGATGAGAGGGGCCTTACTGGAGAGAGTACTGTCAAAACTGAGACCGAGAGATGAAGAGGAGTTACCCAGATGAAGACTATTCCAGGACAGGAAACATTACTGCAAAGGCCAGGCAGCCAAATACAGCATGGCACATTTGAGGGATTCCAAGTGGGTTGTGGAGTGTGAGAAAGACTGAGGGTGTTGGTGACAGCTGAGCCTACAGTGCCACATTACGCAGCGGACAGATCATGAAGGGCTTCTAAGGCACAGCAATAAGTGTCACCTTTATTTACCATGAGCTTAGGGAACTGAAGAATGGTGCCACAACCACATGTTTCTTAGGAAAACTGCTCTGCCCACAGTGTTAAGAGTGGGATATCCAACAACACTTGAGGCCGGGCACACTATGGTGTCCAGTGGGGAGATACTGCCCAGGAACCTACCCGAGGGGTGAGGGCAGCACCGCTAGGAAAGGGGGCAGAGTGGATGCAACCAAGGGGACAGATTTCAGAAACACTGAAGAAAAAAGAGAATTAGTGTGCTGCTGGACAGGAGGGGTCCAAGAACACACGGAGATTTCTGCCTTGGGGAACCGAGGGTGTGCTGCTCCCACTGAGATAAGGAACTCAAGACGACAATCGCAGAGCTCCCTTAGTTTTGCCTCTTCTCCCCCCTCCAAGACTTCCTGGCCTATCAGCGAAGTTCTACAAAACGGGAAGCGGGGTCCCAGCCCGGCAGTGCTCCCAGCCCCGGGCCCAGCGAGGGGCCGGCACCGAGCTCGGAGCCCCGCCGCTTACCTCGAGCTCGGGGTAGCTGAGCACCACCAGCGAGGCACAGGCGCTGTCACTGTCCCCCTTCACGAACGACACGTCCACGCCCCCGACCCTGTGCAAGCCCGAGAAGGCGGGGTCCCGCTGCCACGCCTCGGTGTTCCGGGCTACGACGCGGGCCTTCAGGCGGGCTTGCTCCCTAGAAGGACAAACATCAAAGCGGACCCAGGGCGCCACCCCCTCGGCCGCGGTGTCAGCCCCCGCGGGTCTCACCCGCTGTCACTCAGGACAGGGCAAGAGACAGGCGCCCGCCCGCCTCCGCCGCCGGCAGGTGCTAGGCCGGGGGTAGGACCCGGCGCCGCGCCACGCCCGACCCCATTACCGTCTCCAGAGCGAAAGGGTCTCCTTCAGAGGCCGCCCCTCCGCCTCCCGGGCCATGGCCCCGCCGCGCGGGCCCTTCCGCCGACGTCACTTCCGGGGGCGTCTCGCTCCGCGTCGCCCGCCCGGTTGCCATGGAGGCGCTGTGGTCACCGCCCGCGGCCGCTTCCCGGGACCAGGCTGACCGCGGAGTTCCTCAGACACCCGTGGCCACACGCGCACGTGTCCGGTCTCAAGTCGCCCCTGTTAGCGTCATGGCCGGGGCCCCGGGACAGCTGGAGCCCAGGGGAGTGACCGGCGCGAGGGGCCCTCGTGTCCAGGCCCAGCGTGCAGCGCCGCGGGCAGCCCCGGCCTCGGCCTGCGGAGAGCAGTGGGCGCGGCAGGGTGGCCCAGCTCGGTCCCTTGCCCAGTCCGCGCACGGTCGAGTCTCCGAGCAACTCCGACTGTCCCCCGCGGGCGGCCTGCAGAGGGCGGGGGGCGACCCGCGGCTCGCAGGGGTGCTGCGGAGTTTGGGTTTCAGCGGGGCCCAACGCCTCACCCACCCAACGGAACACAGACCCCCTTTTGCTCGTGCTAGTGGCCGGGGCGCAGCTCCCCGCCGTGCTTCCCGTCTGGTCAGGGACAGGACGGGTGGACACGAACTGGAACTGGGACGGGCGCTGTGGCGCAGTCAGTACGCGAACAACAGGGAAGGCCGGGGCGGCGACAGCAGGGCCCTGTGACCGCCCGCGGCAGGAAGGACGTCGGTGTGTTCCAGGCGCCCAGGGGCAGCCAAGGAGGCTGAAGTGTGGCAGTTGAACCCCTAGTTGATATTCTAGGAGAGTCAGAAAAGTGTACATGGAGGTCGTGGAGCCTTAATACAGGTTTCAAGAGGAAATACAGAAGACTAGATTAAACTAGACTCCGGTTAGTCTGAGGTTCGGGAGAGGCGCGGGCCAGAGAGAACAGGCACCGTTTCTGGAGCGGGCCTGTGCTCAGCTATTTGCACGATCCCTTCTTTCTCACCACAGCACTTCCAGGCGCTTTACAGGTGAGGAGAACTAGCTCAGCAGCTGGCCCAAGGTCACAGAGCCGGTAACTGAGACCACTCAAACTCAGATCCCTCCGGGCTGGGGTGTGCCAGCTATGTTGTGTTCTGGAGCTGTCAGGACAGAGGCATCCCTGGATTTGGTAATTGGGACGTCAGTCACAGCTTGTGCGGTGGGGCAAAAGTAGGAGGTTCTGGGCGGCGCCTGTGCCTGAAAGGGGTAGGGCACAGGCTCCATATGCCGGAGATGGCAGGTTTAAACCCAGCCCCAGACAAAAAACTGCAAATAAAAAGAGTAGGTTATGGGGTAACAGTCTGCAAAGAGAGGAGGCCAGTTTTATTAGGGAGAAAACAGAAGAGCGGAATTGGACCAAGAGTTAGCCCCTTGTCAGGTAGCTCCAAGAGGCTTGTATTAACCTTATCAGCATGGTTAGAACGTGGGAGGGGGTGCTAGGGGACTCATTCTTTTCTGCAGAGGGACTGATTTTTGCACCAGGGGCTAATACTGGAGTCACTCCCTGGACTGGCTGCCAGCTGGGATGCAAAGTTACTACTGTTCTTTTGTTTCCCAGGAACACTGGCCTGCGGGAGGTTCTGCTGTAATCCTGCAGTTTGGTCTCTGGCCTGTTTTCTTTTAACTAGCTGTGTAGCAGGAAACAGAAGACACCCGGCACCAGTTGGGAGAGGAAGCGGCTTTGTTTCCGCCTGGGAGACTCGGAGTAGTGTCCTAAAAACTGAGCCCCCCAGACTTACTCTCTTGCCTTTCTTTTATACATTTTTTAGGGCTGGGTTGCATGTGAAAATCATGAAGGATTTGAGAGATGTGACAGACGTGAACGTCTTGGGACTCAAGGGAAGGTCAGGTTGGCCCACGCCCTTGGTACCAGGCAGGCCACCTGTCTTCAAAGGCGATGGAAGGTTAAGGAAGTTACAGGGTCACTATCCAGGCCCTGCACATACCAAGGGAAGGGCACACAGACAACACAGACGTTGCTGCAGTAGAGGGAGGGGTGGTACAGACTGCTGGCTAATGCCTAGACAGAGTGGCCAGGACACACCTTCAGCTCTGCGTTTACTCTCTTGCCTGAGCTAAGAGGTCTGGGTCATGAGTATTCCTTCCCCACAGGTTCTGAGCAAGTAGCTTTCTTCTGGTTGAGGCTCTGTTGCACTTTAGGGGACACGCAGTGGTGATCAGGAAGGAATACTAGGGAAGAACACTCTTAGCAAGTTTAGGTGTGCAGGGAAAGGCAGCAGGGTCGCAGGTGAGGTTTTTTTTTTTTTTTTGCATTTTTGGCTGGGGCTGTGTTTGAACCCGCCACATCCAGCATATGGGGCCGCACCCTACTCCTTTGAGCCACAGGTGCTGCCCAGCAGGTGAGTTTTTATGGCCCATGGAACACCTGGCAGGAGCAGCCTGGACCTGGCCTGGAGGTGCCCCGCTAAGGGCTCTCCCGGCCCCCAGTTTGACTCTACACTTCGCTGGTGTTTGTTTTTTTCCCAGTTGGAAATGGGATTCATAGTGCTGGAGAATGAGCGTGAGTGGGTTAGAAAGTGCAGAATGCATATACATGCTAACCACCAATCGTTATTCTGCTCAGAGCCTCAGGCTTTCTCCGTCCACCTCCCTGGTTGGTAAGCAGCCTTCACTGAGTGGTGAGCCACTGAATCGGGACCTCCTCCTCTGACACACTGGTGGGGTACACCTGGTTATCTTTGCTTGGCTTCCCTTGACTGTTTATCACTAGAAGTTTGTTTTGAAGTTGGAATTGCCTGAACATATGGTAATAACTGAAATAGTACATGGTTGTCTCAATTAACAAAAGACAAAAATCTCATAACCATTAAAGAAAGGTACATAATTTGTACACACAATAGAGTCTTCAAGGGGACAATGATCAGCTGTGAAGACTTTGAGGTAAGTCACCACTAGCATAGCACTGAAAGGAAAAAGAAGTACCAGAGGGAAATTTCCAGACAGTGGGTGTGAGCGGGAGCTGGGAGGGTTGCAGATGAGGCAGCTAAGTTGACTAAATGCGTGTGAATAGTGTGCACCAAGTTATTGGCTGGGGTCTGGAACAAAAACCACGCGGTGAGGAGGCGTTTGGTGGCAGGGCGGACAGAGCACATCTCCCTGCCGCACCTTTAGGCCACAGGTTTCTTTCCTGGAGAATCTTTCCTTTTTGGAAGAGACAATGCAGTTTTCCACCTATAGTGGCATTTTTACCTCCCAGACACAGTAGTAAGCCTTCCAGCAGCCCACTGCTCTCACTACGTTTGTTTTCTGTCACAAGGAGTCTTTGCCACCCATAGTCCAACACACTGACGGTCAGCTCGCAGCCTGGAAGGATGCGCTCGTTGGCTTTTAAGGCTGAGATTGGCCATGAGCAGTGATGCTAAACTCCACCGTGAACTCACAGACTCTCCTGTCCTTTTTGTCCAGAGGAAAAGTTCACCACTTCACATTCTAAACCAGAACATACCACATCATAGACCCTTTGGCAAGAACATTTCCACCAAAGACTGAAACCATCCAAAAGCCTAGATGATGTCCACGTGCCACGAGTAGGAACTCTGCCCCAAAGAGGATTTCTCAGTAAAACTCAAGTTTATTAAAACAGATATGACAAGTACAATAAAATTAACTCTTGCCTCTGCTAGGTGGGTGTATTTTCTGCAAACAACATAATGCTAGATAAGACAGTTAAGGCTTTGAAGCGTAACATACAAAATGAAGCATCTTAGTTAAAAACCCTTAAGAAAAGTGAGAAAAATTCCCAGGCCAAAGGGGGAAACCTGGCACGGTGAGAAACTATGGGTGTGAGCTGCCCTCCGAGGGCCAGGGTGAGCAGCAACCCAGCTCTGAGGTATCAAAGGAGTTCCAAGTACAGGTTGGAGACTTTAAAAACAAGCCACCTCCTAACTCTTCAGATATATCTGGTAGCCGGCCAGGATGCAGCCGTCTGTGGGGGGTGGCTCTGCATAGTTCGGAGTGGTGAAACAATCACAGTGGACCAAGTGCAAGTGGTTTCGGTATGAAGTCAGTCACTACCACTCAAACACTGAGGACAGTGTCCACGTGATGGAAATGGCTTTGATCCTTCTGCATGTCCTGCCACCGGTGCTCAAGGTGTGCACAGCTATGTCCTGGACAAGCATTTTGAATTTTTGTGGCTCTCCCTGGGCCCAGTTTCAAGATGATTGAGGCATTAAATCATTTAAAACGCGTATTAAGAACATTGCTTCTATTTTGCAAACATTTGCTGTTCTGACCTCAATTCAAGTGGGTACTAAGCTACCTAGGAAAATGAATTAGTCTAGAGATTAGTAAGTACTAAAGTAAATCTTTGGGGAAAAAAAAAAAAAGAGAGAAGGAGAAAATCAGTACATGATCAGGGCTAGTTGACTGTTTTCTTTTTTCCTTAAGAAACTTAACTGATTTTGTACTTTCGCTGCCGAGACCCAAATAAGTTCAAGATGTCCAACCTTTCTTTTTCCTGTCACACACTGGACGAAGAGTTGTCTTGGGCCATGTTAAATACATACACTAACAAAAGCTGATTAGCAAAAAAAGAAAAAAGGTCCATGAATGCTTTTCGTCATATGTGATATCACAGATAAGTAGGTAGTATACTCCAGTAGACAGTCATACATTCTGAGACGTCAAGGTCAACCTAAAACTGCATGTTTATTTGGCATAATGCTAATGCTAGCCAATAAAAAATTCCACATAATTGCTAAAAGCATGCTTTTGATTCAAGTTTACATAGTGAACTTTCATCTATAATTGAAAAATACTAGAATTACACGGACCTTTGCCCATCTATCCACTCCTTTCATTTTGTGCCTGAGGAAACGAAGACCCCGAAGTGTCTCTGACTCCCAGTCCAGTGCTCTTGGCAGTGCAAGCTTTTTGGTTCCCGCCCTCTGAGATTTGGCAGCAACTCATTATGCAGGTCTGGTCAGGTCTGGTTACTCTGGTCTTAAGGCACTCACAGAATGCCCTGATTCTTCTTGCATTTGTGTGAGAAGACAAAAAAGAGTCTCTTACTTTTTCATAGCCTGGAAACTCAAAAATACTCAGAATTTAAGGTCATGGAAGAAAGAAGAAAACCAGATTCTTTTCTAAGTACAGAATGCTTTACACAAAAGATGACAGCATAATTTAATGAATGATCCTGTTTTCCCTGCTCCTCAGCTTTGCAGCAGTCTGAGGAGGGACCTGTGGCTGGAGGAGCACCAGAGGCGCCGGACATAGGCCACCCTGTCCCTGAGGCAGAGAAGCTGCTACTTTGTCCCTCCTGGAATGTAAATGATGGTGGTTTGTTTCCAATTTCGTGTAGTTCACTGACATCTCCTAATGAACAGTTTTCAAAGTATGACGACAACGTTTTGAATAGACGCACAGTTCAAAAGGAGGTCAGCTTTCAAAAAGCTCCCATGGCACAGCTTGGTCTTGAATTTGTGCCACGCCAGAAGCTCCCCTGAGGACTCGCAAAGGCAGCAGGCAGTGACGGAGTCTGGGCCAGGGGTGAGCAGAGAAGGGACATCTCACGAGGCTCGTCCAAAGGCAGTGCTGAGGAAGTAATTCTACCTCGTGTGTCGCTCCCGTTTCAGGTCAGCAGCCATTTTCCACACAGAGACGCAATTAGAGAGCGGTATCTCTTCGGGGAACTCGGATTCCATTTCAGGAATAATTTCACTCTCTTTAGTTTCCATGTAACTTACCAGAGTTTCTCTCAGGCTGGAAAACCAAGGAATAAGAGACAGCGTTTAAAACAAGCCTCCCAAATAACATAAGGGGACCAATCCGTTGTTACTTTTTCCAGCCCTCAGTAGAATCAGAGTGCTTCTTAAGAACAGAAATAACTAATGGTCAGTTTAAGGTTAGTCAACCATTGAGTTACTAAGCTGGGACTAGAAGCTTGGGCACAAGACTTGTGCACATAACCGCCACTTCCCACACGCAGTATGCAAACACCAGAGGCCTGTACAGCATGCCTTGGTGATGGCCCGTCAGATGATTTTGGTTAGCTTAGGAAGCTTATTTGCAGCGCTTGCCATTCAAAAACTTGTATTCCATTTCATGTTTTATATTAATAAAGATCATAAATTCTCTAGGAGAGGCATTTTTTCTTCTACACTAAAAGTCCAGAATAGTAATTTATGAACTTACGGAATAAGTTCAAATAATATAAACACATATAGGTATATGCCATATAGCGTAATGGAAGAAAATAGCAAATATGAAATATATTAGTGAGGAAAATTAGAGTTTGATTATCCAGTAGTTACTTCATGCCACACATAAAATTGGTTAAAAACTTAAGTGTGTAATATAGAACTATAAAGCACACGAAGAAAAAGAGAGTATTTTATAACCTCGGGATAAGGAAACCCTTATAGGTATATTTTCCAATGGAGACTTTATAGGAAAATTGTATCAGATATGATTTCATAAAATTAAAGACTGAGGGCTCAGCGCCTATAGCTCAGTGGCTAGGGTGCCAGCCACATAACCGGAGCTGGGGGTTAGAGCCCAGCCCGGGCCTGCCAAACAACAATGACAACTACAACCAAAAAATAGATGGGCATTGTGGCGGACGCCTGTAATCCCAGCTACTTCAGAGGCTGCCGCAAGCCAATCACTTGAGCCCGAGAATTTGAGGTTGCTGTGAGCTGTGACGCCACTTTACCAAGGGTGACAAAGTGAGACTGTGTCTCAAGAAACAAACAAAACATCTCTGACATAATTCTACCCATTAAAATGAGAATATATGACTGCTACTGTTATTTTTTAAAACCCAGTAGAAATTAAAATAACACAAGTCCTCAGATGTTCTGGTAGCAGTAAAACAGCCGGAAGTGGGATCCTGAGGCAAAGAAAGACACATCCTGTGTCCGTGGAAGCCCCAGAGACAGCAGAGCACGCCCTCTGCCCCGCCCCGGCCTGCCCTGCAGGTGTGCAAGTCCATACCTCCACTCGGGGTTGAAACTCCCCTCGGTTTGGGGGTTCTTCAGTTTCAAGACCATCATTTCATGGAGTTCTAGCAGAAAGGCATCTAGGCCAATCTGATTCAGGAAAGTGCTGAGCAGCTTAGCATTTTCTGGGCTGAGATCCATTTTGTACCTTGAACTGATTTCCCTAAATGGCTCCTGAAATGCAAGACAAGTGAAACATCACAGCCTGCCAAGGAAGGGGAACATGGCTCCCCCTGTCCAGGGAGGAGGCCGAGCCCAGGGCCAGACTTACTTTTCTCAGTCGCAGCAGCTGTTCCGACTTATGAGCAGAGAGGAGCTGCCAGAGGGCGATGGTGTGTTTCAACTGACACCTATTTAAGGCCTAAAAGAGAATCAGAATCCCTAAGCAGGAAGGGCCTCACACCTGACTCCCGCCATGCGTCAGCAAACCCAGCACTATCCACGCAGGCATTTTTCTCTTCATTTCTGCTCTGTATGGTCTGATCTCCCTCATGAGGGAGCCCGTCTCCCTCCACGCACTGGTACACCTGCCTCATCATGAAAGGTCTCTGAAGGGCCTCCCCTCCCGCAGCGTCTCAGGGTCCATTAACGTGCACTTGGCCGTGCCTGGCGGCCTCAGTCATGTTTGTGGTGTGCATGTCTGGCCTCTACCACCCATGCTGTCTTCTGTGCAAATGTGGGTGGGCTGGGTGAGGGCTTGTTTTTGCTCCCTGCCTCCCCCTCCTTTTCAAGGGTGCCTACATTGAAGGGTGGTATTCTTGGCAGGAAGCAGGGAGACTAAAGTGAGGGGCAATGCTGAGTTCCTCGGAAAAAAGCCTTCCTGTGAGACGCACCTCTAACACAAGAGCCGTCTGATCACCCATTCGCAAGATGTCTTGGACGTACACATGCAAGTGCATGTTGGCATCCCCGCCACCTGTGCTCAGAAATCCCAGAGTGACTTCTACGATAGACAGAGCTTCACAGGTGTCACTGTAGGACTGCAGCTGTCCGCAGATGGTGCTCATGGCGGATTTGGTGAGGGAGCTCTGCGGAGTCAGAAGCAGAAGAGTGGGTCTACGGGCTGGGCTTTCCCTTTCTCACTACCTGATACCTATGCGAGCGTGGCTTCCTCACTGCCCAAGCCCAAGCTGAGACAAACTCTTTAACAGTCACAGTTGGCACTTGGTGTTCCGTAAGTGCCAGGCAGCATCCAGACATTTTATAGAAATGGATACAAGCTTGGCAAGAAACCACCCTGCGAGGCTGTGGAGACACAGGAGTGTGCCTCTCCTGTCGTGATTAGAGAGCAGGGATCAATGAGGCCTACGGGTCATTACTCGCAGAAGACGTCAGTCTGTCTATACCAACAAGAAAGCCTCCTGACTTGCTTGCCCTCTGCAGAGAGCACTGGGCTCTTAGGGAGGCCGCTGACACCCTGCTGCTCAGAGCGGACACCAGGGGTGCGGCTGGAACAGTCCTAATGCAGACGGAAGCCCTCTGATCAGGCGAAACACACCACACACACAAATGACAGCGTTAACTGTGACCACCTGTGCCATTTTCTTCTTGATGTCCACAAAGAGATGTTCGTAGTTCCAGTCATGTCTGTATACCAGAGTGGGTATTCCCTAAATCAAGAAAGAAAAATTAACTCCATCCTGGAGGTTTTCCTCAGATGACAAATACATTCTTGAGCAGTAACTCAGCTGTAGCATCAGGCTGTTCAGTGTGTCAGTGGGCAGAGCATGCCTCTGGTTCACGATGTCTGTGTTTAACCCATAGGGTAGGGAAACAATTACACCATGAGGAATCCAGCCAGGCCATGATGGCCAAGTGGATGTTGTCATGGAGAGTAAGCAGTCATGTTTGCCACAAGAGGTGCCGGGGGACACAGTGACGTGATGGTATCTCATTCATGTATTCCTTCCGTACCTGCTGGCCACAGACCGTGGACTAGGCAGGAGCTCTGCTAGACAGCAGGGACATCAGAATGAACAAAGACAGCCTTGGTTTCAAACAAGAGCCACCCAGCCCTGAGAGGGATAAATGCACCTAAGTACAATGTGTCTGACTGGAGCTGAAGGGAGCCAGTGCCATCCAGCTGAAGCAACAGAGATGGGAAGTGCCCACTTTGTCGGGGTCCCACGACATGGCTGGAAGGCTGAGATGGGCTCAAGCTCTAGCGCCTTCCCCTCCAGAGCCTCAGCTTAGAGCAGGGGGCACAGGTGAGGCTGTTCCCCAGAGAGTGAGGGTCCAGGTGTGGGCTTTAGGAGCAGGCACTGAAGAGCCTGCAGGCAGGGTCCAGTCAGGTCTGACTTAGGGATGGACGTCTGCGCCAGAGCGGGCTGTGGGAGCCAGGAGCACACACAGAAGGGACGCCTGATGGTGTCTGTGGACAGAACGCATGGAGGCTGAAGGAAGAGGGGAACGATGACTGTGAGGTTCTTCTTGGGTGGTCGGTGGTGCCAGTAACTGTGGGAGAGAAACCTAGACGGTGACTTGAACAGAACCCTCCCTGGAGGACTGAGGCAGATACTACAGCAGAGGAGGGCTCAGGACAGCCACCCAGCCAGAGATGCAGGGAGCGGTCAGGACAGACTGCTGGTGACACACTCACTCTGGTCTCTCCTGGAATGCTGAGGGCTGTCTGACCGATGGCAGCAGGTGGCAGCCTCCTGTCCACAGCAGACACCATAGAAGATGGAGCAGGTGGCAGCCTCCTGTCCACAGCAGACACACCAGGTGATGGCAGCAGGTGGCAGCCTTACCTGGAGGGTGAGCCTGGGCTTGCCCTGGAGGAAGCGGCTGGTGACCTGCCGCTGGATCTTCTGCAGGTCGACCTCCTGCATGGTCTCCCCACCTTGCTCCACCTGGTACTGGCAGTTGGACAGAATCAGTGAGGTCAGGTCTCGCTCCACGTCGTAACTGATGACGTGCAGGTCAGTGACCTCAGAGGCGTCCACAAAATAGCTGAGGGACATCAAGATCACAGTCAGTGTCCAGGCCAAGCGTGTGGGGACAGGACTCTGGGATGCAGGGGCCCAGTTCCTGTGTGAAGCTCTCACACTCTGAGCACATACGAGGTCAGACAGTTAGGTATGAGAACCCTTCCTAAGCAGGTGCTGCGCATCTCAGCGCTGAGTATCGCTAGTCGCCTCTGGAGTCCTCCCCCGGCCACTGGTAACCGCAGCGATACTCAGCAGTGAGGCCTGCAGCACGTAGTCTAGGAAGTTAGCAAACTTAATTGTCTGACCTGTAAACCATACACAAGTCTGGGACATCCATGGGGGGGTGCTGAGGAGCGGAAGCTGGGCTCGCTTCTGTCTCAGTGGGCTTTGGGACAGGCACCGCTTGCTGTTGGCTGGTGCACACACCTGCTGCTTTCCTGGGAGAACTTTTCCACTGTGTAGACGATTTCGTTGTGTAGGTTAATCAAGTAGCTGACTAAGGCAGTAGAGCAGAGGCCCAGGCCTCGGCGCCGTGGCAAGACAACCTCAAAATCAGTGTCCAGATCCAAGTCAGTACTGCAGAACTCTCTAGGTAGCTTGATTTCACCTGTTAACGACAGGAATTTTCTTAGGCAGAGAGGTTTTCGGCTCCATGTGCTTCTCACAGCCTCACGGTGTGCGGAGGAAGATGGCAGGGTCAGCTCAGCTGCACACAGCCGGCAGCCAGGTCTGAGTTCTGCCTTTGAGCTCTTAGACACCGAACAGTTTCAAGTGCTCTCAGCTCCTTTATGACTCCACACTATGGATTCAAAGGACTGAGGGCTTATTTTTCTTGATAAGCTCTTTCTCTCATCCCGGGCACCACCATCAAAAGATCCTTAGATTCAGCATTAATGTGGTGCCAGTCGCTCTCAGAACAGGCCTCCTCCGCCACGCGGGAGGGATCGGGACACTCACCTCTGGTCTCTAGTGATCTCCTCAGCTTGTTCCACGTGGACAGAAAGATGGTGATTCTGTTTCGAAGTAAATGTCTCAACCCATCTGCTGAACAAAGCACTTTGTAAGAGCCCCAACAAGCACCCCGCAAGGCCAGAGCACAGTCACATGCTCTGTGGGGCCATAGTGCGTCCCCAGCATAGCTGAAATGCTGTGGCAAGCGCCACGCTGAGTTTGAGGACCTAGAGGGAGAAGCCTGTTTGGGGGGGTTCACATTCACTTCATGCTAAAAGCTTAGGGTACAGAGCATCCATTAACCTGAACGTCCCTGCAGCCCACCCCGTGCCCCCACTGGGGTGATCCTTTTGAACAGGACAGTCGTACCTGAGTGGTGGCTGCTGATGAAGCTTCTGATGGAGCTGTACTCCACTTGGGAGACGTTCTGGAATTGTTTCACTAGATCCCTTTGCAAAGCCAAAATCTCAGGCAAGAATTTCACCAGTCGCAGTTCTGCTTCCTACAGAAGGAAGACCCCTCATAACACCTTTTTATTTACCCAGAAAAGGTAGTGATGGGGGACACAGACTTTGGGGTAGGCTGGCTGGAGGACTTGTAGTTTAATCTGCGAGTGTGCCATTTTATAGGATATACCATGGAGTGCAAATACAGGGAAAGGGCCATCCTATTCTTTCAGCAAGAACCTTCGGCCGGTGCAGCGCGTCAGCGATGGGGGATGGAGACAGAGCCCCCTGCTTACGGAGCTGCACATGACTGTGGGCACCAGAGTGAATGGAGGGGAACTGCGTCTTGGTCCTGTGACTTCCAAAGCACTAGGATTACAGGCGCGAGCCACTGCACTCAGCCTGACTTAGGCAATGTATTCTTGACAGAAGTTTTTTAATTCAACATTCATTTCCTTGGGAAGCCCAGGCAGTGTGTTGCTTGAGCTCAGGAGTTAGAGATCAGCCTGAGTAAGAAACCCCATCTCTACTAAAAATAGAAAACCCCATCTCTACTAAAAATAGAGAAACTAGCTGGATGTTGTGGCAGGCACTTGTAGTCCCAGGTACTTGAGGCTGAGGCAGGAGGATCACTTGACCCCAGGAGTTCAAGGTTGCTGTGAGCTATGATGATGCCACAGCACTCTACCCCACATGACAGAGAGACTCTGTCTCAACCTCCCCCTCCCCAAAACATACACTCCTTGATGACCAACTACTCTGTTTGTACTGGGGGACAAAGATGAACAGACACACTACGAAGGATTTGTATTCTTTCTTGCCAAATGATCACAAAGGCCCTTTCCTGGCCTCCAGGTCCTTCACTGATCACTATTAATAAGTATATAGTAGTGATCACATGTATATTCCATCCATGACTTTATGTTGCAGCTACTACAGTTGGATGTGTATAAAGATCTCTATCTTCCAGTCTTCTGCCACAGACATTCTATTCGGAAGCAAAGCTCTGACGTAGTCTGTTATGTTCTATTTTTAGGAATGATCATACTAAATAGTAGTCTGGGGCCTTCACAGTGAGTCAGACGTACCTTCTGTAGGAACTGCCAGAGGACAGGCACTGTTTCTTTGCCATTTTTCTGCTCCACAATGTGTTGGAGGTACTCAACTGTGATCCTTTTTCTGACGTTCCAAATCTTAGAGCAATGGACTTCACTTGTGCGGGGCAGGTGGGGCAGGAAGGTCGCTGGGTCACCATATATGATCTTGGCCACAGGGTCAGAGCTGATGCGCTCATCTTGGCTGATTAGGGTGTTCACAGTCAGAAGGGTTTTATCTAGATGCTAGATGAAGAAAATGATACAGAATTCTGGAAGTAAGGTGATCACCCCAGGTGAGGACACCTAGTGACTTCACCAGAGGACTTGTGCAGCTCAGAGAGTCCGCCTTCCTCATCTGAGCATGTAGTCAGACACTCGCTTTTATTGTTTATTGTTCAAGTGTTCCTTGTTTGTAGATTTATATCTTCCCCAAACAGAATGAGACTCAGTGACGTGTATTTTATTCCAATTCTTTTATTTGCTGACTTATTTCCTGATGGGCTTAGCTACTCTCACTAATATTCTTATCTACCAGAGAATCGCTACCTGTGACCATCAGTACATCTTTAGTGGCTTCTGCAGGACAGGCTATCTCTCTACCTTTGTTCTGCATTCTGCTGTAAAAAAGCAGCAGGAGAAAGCTACTGCCTGCCCTTTGTGCTGTAGACAGCATCAGAGGAAGGGCCCCTGGGGACAGTGGGAGCACAATGATTCTAGGTGGAGCCTTCGAATCCACACCAGATGCCTGGGAGCCCCTCCCTTTCCCAGAAAGAACAGCTCTGGGGGCTGGCACCACTTAGCACTCACCTGCAGTTCAGGTAAAATAATAGCTGCAATTTGTTTTTCCCAGCTGTTTCTCATTTCTTTGGTTGATAGTTTTGCATCAAAATTTAAAAACCCTATAAAGAAATCAATAGTGTATAGATTACCCAAGGAATAAAAAACATGGCAGTCTACATGTAGCAAATACTAAATAAATGTTAAACAGAAATAATGCACCTTTTGGGGTAGTATCTTCCTAAATTAACCAAAATCTTTTTTTTATTTTTTTTTTTGTAGTTTTTGGCGGGGGCTGGGTTTGAACCTGCCACCTCCAGTATATGGGGCCGGTGCTCTACTCCTTTGAGCCACAGGTGCTGCCCTTCCACCAACCTTTTGAAGATACTTCAGTCTCTAAAACTTCTTCTAACCCACATAATCATTTGTAATCTTAAAGGTATTCTGAACAAAATTACTGAAAGGACAGAACTTAAGCTCCACAGTCCACAGGCTCAGTAGTGGGGCCAGGCTATCATCAGCTGTCTCAGCCAGCACACCAGAGCCTGTGCGGAGGACGCAGAGTGAGCTGCCCCCACTCTCTTGCCAGCTGTCATTCTGTCCTGTGATTCTGGGAGAGCTTACCTGGGTGAACTCACACCAGAAAGGAGGCTTAAAATAATATCAGATTTTGTAAATGGGAAATAAAGACCGATGCTGGCTTCTGGCAGAAAAGCACCTGCAGTGGGATAGATTTTATTGCCACGGGGAAGGACTTTTATTGCTGTTATGGTTATTTTAAATAGCATTGTCCTCACAATGGTACAGGTAGTCCTCAAGTTATAAACATCTGAATAACATATGACCCGTACTTGCGAAAAGGGCTATCACAAGCAATAGGTAAAAGTACCGGTTCCAGCTTATGCACAAACTCAAGAACAAACCTGTAAACCTATCTCATTCATTATCGGGAGACTGCCTATAATTGTGATTTCTGCAAATGAGTAAAAAGAAAATAAAACCACTCTTTTTTTTTGTAGAGACACAGTCTCATTTTATTGCCCTTGGTAGAGCACCGTGGCGTCACACAGCTCACAGCAACCTCCAACTCCTGGGCTTAGGCGATTCTCTTGCGTCAGCCTCCCAAGTAGCTTGGGACTACAGGCGCCCGCCACAACGCCTGGCTATTTTTTTGTTTTGCAGTTCAGCTGAGGCTGGGTTTGAACCTGCCACCTTTGGTATATGGAGTCAGGGCCCTACTCACTGAGCCACAGGCACCGCCCTATTTTTTAAAATTTTTTTTAGAGACAGAGTCTCACTTTATCACCCTCGGTAGAGTGCCGTGGTGTCACACAGCTCACAGCGACCTCCAACTCCTGAGCTTAGGTGATTCTCTTGCCTCAGCCTTCCTAGTAGCTGAGACTGAAGGAACCTGCCACAATGCTTGGCTATTTTTTTGCTGCAGTTTGGCTGGGGCCGAGTTTGAACACGCCACCCTCAGGATATGGGGCCAGTGCCTTACCAACTGAGCCACAGGTGCCGCCCTGCCTTTCTTTCTTTTCATGATCACCCATTTTCACAAAACAATTATCTTTTTTTGTAGAGACAGAGTTTCACTTTATCACCCTTGGTAGAGTGCCGTGGTGTCACACAGCTCACAGCAACCTCCAACTCCTGGGGTTAGGTGATTCTCTTGCCTCAGCCTCCTGAGTAGCTGGGCCTACAGGCACCCGCCACAACGCCCGGCTATTTTTCTGTTTTGCAGTTAGGCTGAGGCCAGGTTTGAACCCACCACCTTCGGTATATGGGGCCGGTGCCCTACGCCACAGGCACCGCCCAATAAAACCACTCTTAATTACACTACTCAGAGATAACTTTACTTTGTCTTATAGACATTTTTTTTTTTTTGGTGTGGATTTAAAATTTTAAAATAGAAAATTAGCTCATTGAATATGATATTTTGTGCCTACTTTTTTCGTGTAACCAATTGTGGACACACAAACATATTAGGTCAGCATACCATGACTATGTTTTTGGAAGGCAAAAGCTGTGGTGGGGATTGTTTCTTGGACATGCATCCTGTGTCGTAGATACTGTGTGTCTCCACCATGGCAGGTGAATTATCTATAGGCAAACTTTGGAACTGAGACGCCCCCTCACTTTCATACACTTTTAACACCTATGTGCATGGCCCTGAAGCTGCGGGTCTCAGCCAGGCAGGGGCAACTGAGACAACAGGGCAGCTCTGTGGCTCCTCTCCCCTGTTCCCAACCCCGCCTTCCATGCACTGTCATTGCTCGTTCTGGAGCCATGGGAGGGAGCCTGGGTTCTTTATAGATTCTTGCATGACCCCTGCCCGGCCCAACCTTGCCCGGTCCTTACTCTGGCCAGAGAGGTGGGGCTGCTCCAGGAGGAGACAGCGCAGGGTGAGGTGGGCCACAGTGGTGGTCTCGTCCGTGCTCCTGCCCAGCATCCTGCTCAGCTGCTCCAAGTCTCTCTGGATGTGCTGCTGCAGAAATCCCTCTGGGTCCCTCACCTGAGGCTTAATCATGTTTCTCAGCGCCTGTGGGGCGATGCCACAAGACAGCAGATGGGATATTGTGCGGTGAGGAGATGACAAGCCCAGGAGAAACCACAGGAGTGAGAACCCAGCACTGAGTGAGAAGCTGGCTCCTGAGATAAAGTCCACACAGTGGGCCAGGCACGGCCGGACGGCAGCCGTGAGGGGAGGCAGGCAGGTGGGCAGACCTCCGCTGGCTTTGACATCAGCAGCGTGGAGGCATGTGCATGTGCAACCCTGCTCTTCTGCCACCGTGGCTCCCCTGACGGAGGAGTTCAGTATGCTGTGTTGTCCCTTCCCTGGAGTTCAAGGAAGACACTGCAAAGTGACGACTAGATCAGCCCCTTCCCAGCCAGGTGTGCACGGAAGACTGAGTCGTCCCTTTAGAGCAGTGCTTCTCAACCTTCCGAATGCCGTGGCCCTTTAATACAGTTCCTGTGGGCTGTGACCCCAGGTGGAGAACCGCTGATTTAAAGGGTTTGGTATGATCTGATTGAGTCGTTCTCCCATTCTGTCACATGCCGCAGGGGGAAAAATTGAAGTGTGGGAATTTCACATGACTTTGTAGATTAGGTATCAATGATATATTCAAAATACATGGGTGGCGGCTAGGACTTTTCAGACACCTCGTAAAAAAACCACAGCAGGTTTTCCCTAAAGTAACGAAGCTTGGCAGCAGCGTGCTATACCTGGGGGTCTTGGGCAGCTCCCAGAAGCATAGCCAAATGAGTGAGTAAGCGGATGAGTGTGAAGACCACCGGAGACAGCTCTCGGTCGGGTGCCACCATCACCTCTCTGTGCCGCGCGTCACCCAGCACATGGCCAGTCTGAGTAGTGTCTGTGCTGTTTCTGGAAAGAACAAGAAAAGACAAGGTAAAGCCTAGGGTGGGTCGTTTCTTCTCAGCTCTCAGGGCAAACTTCACGTTCTTGGGACTTAGAGACTAGGTTTTGAAGAAAACAATGTTAAAAGTACTTCTTTTCTGCTAAGCCCAGACCGTCTTCCTAGGAGCCTTTTTCATTACACATTCACCTTCCTTGCTGACCAGACCCTACAACAGTCTCCGTGTACAAGTGACTGCACCTGTGGCTGTGGGTGCAGGGAGTTAGGACAGAAGCCTGGGTCTGTCTGCTCCACTGACATCCCTGTGGGCAAGGAGCAGGCACCGAGAACAGCTGTGTTTGGGACGGCAGCCATCAGCACGGGACGGGACACATGTTTCCCAAATAGAACGCTGGGTTCCAAGGTCTGACAAAGGGTTTTGTGTCACGTTGTGACAGGAGATACAGTATGGCAGGTGCATTTTAAGTTGCAGGAACATTTGAGATCTGAGGGCATTCTAATAGTTTTTGGAGATAATAAGAAAGAATATTTCAGACTGTGACTGTACCAGAACAGTCCAGGTCTGATGACCACAGGCTGTTCTCACCAACTTTCTGAAAGTCTTTATAATCAGCGTGGGACTGATATGAGCGTGGGAGATCAGATTTTTACCTGGATTCTAAAATCTGGTATTTGATAAGATTGACTATGTCTCCTTCAAGTTTCTCAAAGAAAAAAAAAGGAGACAGCTAAAATAGTTTACAAGTGGGATGGCATTGGCTGAGACAGACCAAAGCCTGGTGTTTAGCCTTGTGGAGTTAGATGTCCCCTGTATTGGGACACCTGTTTACCTTGAGTGTTTTCCTATACGGGATGTACCTAAGGCCCACATGGAAGACATCAACATTAATGACTATTAGTTTTGTTTTTTTTTTTCTTTTGAGACAGAGTCTCACTTTGTCTCCCTTGGTAGAGTGCTGTGATGTCATAGCTCACAGCAACCTCAAATTCTTGGGCTTAAGTGATCCTCTTCCTTTAGCCTCCCAAGTAGCTGGAACTACAGGTGCCTGCCACAATGCCCAGCTATTTTTAGAGACAGGTCTCACTGTTGCTAGGGCTGGTCTTGAATTCTGGGGCTCTTGTGATCCACCTGGCTTGGCCTCCCAGAGCGCTAGGATTATAGGTGTGAGCCACCATGCCCAGCCTAATATGTATCAATGTTAATTAAGTGTTAATGAGTAGTCTGCCCAGTGAGCCAAGGACAGAGCAAATACCACCAGTAAATCACTACTGGGACTTGACCTTGATATCCAGCACGACACAGTCCAAGGGAGCTATAGTAATTAACGCTCTATGTAAGGGCGGCATCTGTGGCTCAGTGAGTAGGGTTCTGGCCCCATATGCCAGAGGTGGCAATTTCAAACCTAGCCCCGGCCAAAAACTGCCAAAAAACAAAACAAAACAAAACAAAACAAAAAACACTCTATGTAGTGTCACTTCAGCAGCTATAGTAAAGACAGCCCCCAAAACCCTGCTTAGAAAGGAAAAGCAACCTTACGTACGTGATAGCACGAAAGCCACTGTCAGGTCTGTGATTAATCCCCCCGATTGGAGCACCACAGTCTACACAGACGCTCTGTTCCATTGGCCTGCCGCACTGGGATAAAGACATGTAACTGAAGTCAGTTTTGGAGCTGTTATCATTTTATACACAAAGCCATCGTGCACACGAACATGTCCCTACTACAGGATGAGGCCAGCGCCCCAGGACTGCTGTCCCAGTATGCGCTCGCTCTGGGGAGGAGGGCCACTTGGGGCGGGGGAGAATGCTTGAAGCAAATTATATTGTACACAGGTAAATTTGTACTTTTTTTTTTTTTGGACTAGTCAAGTACAGTAGTGAAAAGGGATAAATTTGGACTTCTTTAAAAAATGAAGGTGAGACAACTCATGTTAATTCCCCAATGGAGCAACACTTCCTAGACAAATCCATAAAGTTCAATCTCCTTTCTCTCCTGCCCATCGCTTTTTTTCCATCCCTGCACCTACCACACTACTTGCCTCTAGTGCTCCCATTTAACGCCAGGAAGGCTGTCAGAGCTTTCGCCCTGGTCTCCGTATGTCCATCTGGACTTCTTTATTGTCAAAAAGGCAACTGTATGATTTACTACTTCTAAAGGCTCATTAAAGAAAAACCAGACAGTATGCTCCGGTCTGTGAGAGTCACGGCTGCCACAGCAAACCAGCCGCAGCAAACTCAGAGCTGGGAGCAGTCACGGAGAGTGTCTGATTCTCATTTTGTGGACATGGAGGTGAGTGAGGCACAGAAGGATGGGATATAGTTGCCAGTTTTGTTCCCCACTACGGGACATGTCAGATCGGCCAACCAGCCTCTTGCTCAGCAAATATAGGCACTGTAGGGGTGCTGGGGAACTCAGAGGGACTCAAACTTCGCCCATAGCTGACATTCCCCGAGGCTTTTTCTCAGCCTTGGGAATCCAGACTGCGCCCCTCCCTGGGCTGTGATCCGGCCTGTGCTCCAAACTCTGCCATTCTGCAGAGACAGGTGTCACTGGTCCTGTGTGGCAGGGGCTGGCAGTGGTTCCACCAGTAGCAGTTTTGTTTCCCAGTTTTGCAGATAGTTTTGGTTGTCCTGGGGAGAGGAAGCGGTCCCGGCACCCACTGAGCTGCTGCACATCCTGCCGTGCCTGAGACAGGCCCCAGCAGAGGGGTCCACAGTGCTGCAGCTGGGAAGCCCTGGGCTGGGCCAGCACCCACCTGTGGAGTGGGAACAGCCTCCTCTGTTTTGACCCTCAGACCCAGAGGAATTCGTGTTTTGACCTCCTAGCCCCTAACCCCCAACCAACCCTCTGTTAAATATCAAGACTCACCTCTCCAACAGAGCAAGGATGGCCGTTGGGACAAACTATTAAGAGAAGAGGACACACGTCAGGTAAGGAAGTCCCACCACAGGACCTACATCGCACAGGGGAAGCTAACTTCCTTCCCTCTGGCCCTGGTGACACAATCATGGTGTTCAGTGGATGCCCAGACTGCCCCACCAGAAGCCCTGACCTGCTTTGCTAGTTACCTGACACATGCCCAGAGCTCAGTAAATATCGTTAGTGAAAAGTGTCTGAGTTTAATTTTCCAAGGCAAAGAGAAAGTTAGATAGATTACAGGCTCACGCCAGGGTTTACTTTTATACCTTCCTGTTCTCATTGACTTTTTTTTTGTGCCATCAGAATATAATAACTTTAAAATCTACTTTAAAAAGAAAATTTACCCAAGTCCACAGCAAAGTTTACATATAGTCACGGGTTATGGTATTTTGTCTTTCATTTCTATTCAGAAGAGCTATTTTTCGGTTGAAAACACTGCTGTTTTATCACTGGTTTTTGAATGAGCCCTGATGCAGTTCCCAGTGGCACCTTCTCTGAAAGCAGCACATTCCGGAGAGTGGCTGTGCTTCCCAAAGCCTCCATTCCGTCTGGCTAAAGAAAGAAATGACCTGGACTCTCTGGCCAGCAGAACCATTCATACTCTGCAGCATGCCCACAGGTGGAACAGGCCGCAGTTTTGGACCTTCAGATATAAGCCATGTGTAGCCCAACTCTAGCCCAGTGCCTGCTAGGGCAGTCGGATGTGCTTCACCACTCAGAGAAGTGCGACTCCACCCCAGACCCCAACACTTACTATACCACTGGACTCTTTCCAGACCCTGCCAATTCTTAGCTTGAGCCAGCAAGTCTTCAGGCATTGTTGGGAGAAACGCTTTCTGAAAGACAAAGCAGTGGAGACAGCTGGTGAGTGCACACACTGGCCGCTGGTGCCCAGCCCTTTGAAGCCTGGAGGAAGAAAAGTCAGCTTTCTGATTTCTTTCCTTTTGTCCATAACAGCTATCAATGAAGAAAATGTAACTGTTCTCAGTGAAACTGCAAAGGGCAAGGAAAGCTTTTCAGTATTGTTATGGGCTGAAGGATCCAGTGAGACAAAGAGGCAGACAGAGCTCAGAAGAAGGGGCTCAGGAGTTCCCGAGCTACAGCTGGGCCTGTGACACGCTGCGGGTGATACTGGGAAGTCGGGTGCGGTCTGAGCCTACTCTTACCGCCATGTTGGCTGGGGAGAAAGCCAGGTTCTTCAGGGGCCCCGTGACTTGGTTCTGTGTGCACAGAAGGATCACTGCAGCGTGAATGGCCATTTCTGTCACTGCCCCTTCGAGGCCACCCGTGCTCAGTAGTGGCAGTGTATTGTCCACGAGGGACACCGCAAAGTGTCTGCTGTCAGGAGAGATGATCTCGCACTCCTCAATGAATGTGTTCAGCGCCTCACGTTGCTGCCAACAAAAGTTTTAAAGATATTATCAGGGAATCTGTGAGTTCAAAGGTTTGCTCTGAGTGAGGTTATATTAGACACCAAAGACAGATCAAATATCAGGGGGAATATGGATGAAATTATCACTATTTGATGGGGAAATCTTCATGAAAGGGAATTTGCGTATACAAACACAGCAAACCCCATACCTAAGCATTGATTTTGATAATGATAAACATTATCTCGTGTTCTTATGTATCTTTATTTTTAATTGTAATTTTACAATTAAACAAACTTTGGGTTAAACAGAAAATAGTTCCTCTACATAACAAGGTTGAAAACCTCCACCCTAGATTAAAAAATTGTGGGCATAATTTCTGTTTAGGACTTTTATTCTGCTCAAAAATAATGAGACTGTGCACAAGCTTTGAGCGTCACTCACCTCTGGCTTCGGATGCAGGTTTGCGTTGGGGGATCTGTACAGAACAGCCACCTCTTTGAAAAGTGCTAACAGAAAGTGCACTGCTTGGAGCGTTCTAGGTGCCCTGTAGGCCTGCAAAGCAAGGGCATCAGAGAGAATGAGTTGTACTGATCTGTCTAAGGGCCAGAGGCTGCGGAGTTTGCAAGTGAAGATGGAATGTGCCTCAGCCTCCAACCCACCACACACTGAGGGAGCCCTTCCCTGGGACCTGCTCCCCCTGGGCCACTTTCTGGTCAACAGCTCTGCGGCTACAAGGTCCATACGGCAGTCTCAGATTAAACTCAATACGTATTTATCAGACAGTTTATGACAGAAGTAACAGAAATCACCATCTTTTCTCCTTCTGACTACTTTAGTTTCTTAGAAATTTTCCTGTACAGAAATAGGATTTTCCAGCTCCTCTTCCTGGCACAAGCCAGGGTAAACCAGGACCCAAAGAGGAAGCAAGACCAGATGAGGTTAGGTTCTAAAAACCCTGTGTCTTTATTAAGAGACACACAGAAGCATATGTGTGAATATACAGATACGAATTCTGCGGGCTGTCTGCATCTTTCATGTCAGAGGAATCCTGGAGACATGACTTTTCAATAGGATTTGGAAGTGAGGGACAGAAGGCGGAAAGGAGCCGCAGATGGCCATGGCGGTCAGCAGGTTACAGCAAGTGTGTCAGCCCTGCTCAGCTACTGTTGCTGTCTGTTCCCGCCCCTGGTGTGGGCATGGCCAGGTGCACCAGAGGGGTCATGGGTACGTGACTTCTGATGCAGTGTGTCCCTCGACTGGGCTGCTTCTGGGTCCACCACCCTGCATCGTTCAACATGAACTGGGGAAGAGGGTGCAGTTCAGGTCCAGGGAGAAGCTGTGGCCCAGCTTACCTTCAGGGCAGTCGCAATACCCAGGGCCTTGCATTCGAGGACAGCTTTGGCTGTGGCATCACGAAGAGCCTTGTATTCCTCTCCATACACCAGATACCGATCTATCTGGCTCGGGTGGTCCTTCTGCAGCCCCAGGAATACAGGGTTAATCCCAGTGTGGACCACTGAAGGGACGTTTTGTAGACTAACTCAGAGGGTAAAGGGCCAGGAATCAGAGGTGGTCGAGCTGTGACTCCCCAGTCCTGCCCAAGACGTGACAGTCCAGTGCGGTCTGCGCAAAGGCCCGCCTCCGGGGAGGTGGAGGGGAGCGAGTGGGGTGCAGTGCTGACCTGGCGCCACTGGCTTTCTGCATCCCAGAGCCGCACTGAACAAAGGCCAGGTCACTTCCGTTAGGTCAACTACCCCAGTTGGTCGTAAAAAAAAAAATCCAGGGTTTTCAGTACCATTTTTGTAACCCCAGGACAATAAGAATTTGTTAATTTCTGAGCACCTAGAAAGGGCCCCTGAGAGGCCCTGAAGCTAACAGTTCTTCTCTCCCGAGTCCCCAGCCCTAAACATTCCTATCTGCCAGAGGCAAGAAGGACACATCCTTCGAGCACAATCCCTTTTCGTTTGCTGAGGGCAAAGGCCACAGATGCATTCTTTTACTGTCTGTGTCAACTTAACTAGGAGTGACGCCTCAGTGAGCCTTGTGGTAGACAGGGCAGGGACAGGTGCCCACTCGCCTCTCACTGGGCAGCTGGTCTACATGTCACAAGCTGGCTCAAATACAGGATGGGGAGGACGAGTGTACCTTACCGGCTCTGGGGAAGGGCAGGACGGCAGCAGCAGGAGTGGTGCACTGGCTCTTACCTGCTGGGTGATGACGTCCCTGGGGAACACCCACCGGCACGGGTGGCCCGGTCTGGAGAGGCCCTGCACGAACTCCATCCCTCGCTGGCTTGCCAGCTTCCTCACCAGGTAAACGCGGCACCAGTCGTTCCCGACGTGGGCACAGAAGCGCTCAACTTGCTGCAGATAGCGCCCCCTCTCCTCGGCCATCTCTGAGAGTTCAGGGAGGAGGGGGGTGAGAGACTGGTGACTCAAGGTATTTATTATATTGACAAAGATGGTCACAGAGGGTCCCCTCTTCAGGAATCACAAGAGAAACCATTCAGGGGAGAGAAGGGGTCGTAAGGCCCAGGATCGCTCAGAGAACCGGTTTCTGACACTTCCAGAACTTCTAAATAATGGGGTCTACCTAAACTCAGAATCAGGAAGACTTGCCTGGTCCCCCCTGAGGCTCGGAGAGGAAGTCAGACGCCCTGTCGAGGCAGAGGCGGATGATGGCGACCTCCTGCAGGTACTCCACCGAGGCCTCACGGGCCGGCTCCTGGCCACGCCTCTGTGGGAGCATCTCCAGGAAGCACCTCTGCTCTCTCAGATACTTCAGCTCATCACTTCTGGAGCAAGCACTGGTTTTCTCGTGTAGTGAATCCTAAGAATTGAAGAGCAAGAAAGAAAAGGACATCGCCCTTTTGAATATGCAGGTCCCCAGCCTTCCAGAATTGCCACAGCATGACTCTGTGAGAATGATGGATTAAGGATACTGTTTCAGTGTAAATATTTTGAATCATGGAAAACTAACATTTCTTTTTATTTTAGGGGCAAGAAGGAGGGGAAAAGCAAACCTATAAGAAAACTATTTTATATAATCTAATTTCATTCATACACATTGTAAAAAAAAATTATTATTATTTTTTGAGACAGAGTGTCACTATGTCACCCTGGGTAGAGTGCCGTGGCGCCACAGCTCACAGCAACCTCCAACTCTTGTGCTTAAGCGATTCTCTTGCCTCAGAAGAGTCCCTATAGCTGGGACTACAGGCACCCACCACAACACCTGGCTATTTTTTTGTTGCAGTTGTCACTGTTGTTTAGCAGGCCCTGGCCAGGTTCAAACCCGCCAGCCCTGGTGGATGTGGCTGGCACCCTAACCACTAAGCTATGGGAGCCAAGCCATAAAAATTTTATCATTTTATTTATTTATTTTGAGACAGAGTCTTAAGCTGTTACCCTGGGTAGTGTGCCGTGGCATCACAGCTCACAGAAACCTCAAACTCCTGGGCTCAAGCGATTCTCTTGCCTCAACCTCCCAAGTAGCTGGGACCACAGGCGCCTGCCACAACGCCTGGCTATTTTTGTGTTGCAATTGTCATTGTTGTAGCTGGCCTGGGCCAGGCTTGAACCCACCAGCCTCAGTGCATGTTGCCGGCATCCTGCCCACTGAGATACAGGTGCCACCCTAAAAATTTTAGATATAAAAATAAGAGGATAATGAAAAGTATTCCTAGGCCACCACCTCACAGTGAGCATGATCAGCTTTGGAGGGACATTTCTTTTGGCACACAAACGCCAACGTATACAATGGTTGAGGGCAGAAACAGTGTCTTTGGAACCTTTCTTTCCTGCATGGAACACAACATCTATTAATTGGACTGGCTGAAATTATATTTTGTAGATTTTTAAAACACTTTTTCATTGCATTAAACCATGTTGTTCAGAGAGTTGAAAAAGAAACACAGGGAAGGCTCTGTGCCTGTAGCTCAATGGGCGCCGGCCACATACACCAGAGCTGGCGGATTTGAATCCTGCCCGGGTCCACCAAACAACAATGATAACTACCACCAAAAAATAGCTGGGTGTTGTGGCAGGCGGCTGTAGTCCCAGCTACTTGGGAGGCTGAGGCAAGAGAATCACTTCAACCCAAGAGTTTGAGGTTGCTGTGAGCTGTGCCCACCACTGCACTCTACTGAGGGCAAAATAGTGAGACTCTGTCTCAAAAGAAAAAAAAAAGAAATGCAGGGAAGTGGGAGCTTACCTCTAGACAGCTGATAAAGAGCATGTACAGCTCAGTTTTATCTTCAGTTATGAATGCTTTATTTTTTAACAGGGACAAGTAGTCCTGAATATAATCTTTTACTTCCTTGAAGCTGTGGAAACAAATATTATTCATGGTTATCTCATGTCTGGAGACCCATCTTATTTAAAAAAAAAGAAAAAAGAAAGAAAAACATCTATTATCTCTCCATCTCCTTCCCTTTGAATATATGTATATGTCTGTGTATGAACAAACATCTAGAAAGTAACCAGCTATCTTTACTATAACACTAAAACAAAAAGTGGCTGGAGACTTTACAGACAGCCCTTGTATGCATACATAGTTTGTAACATGATTTTGTTAAAAACATTTTATGCCATGAAGGCTATCTGTAACAGTACGATCAAAATATTTCTGAATGTATATGAAGCACATTGTGCCCTATGATTGCACCAATGTACACAATTATGATTCAATAAAATTATAAAAAAACAAACATTTTAACACAGATTGGAGGCTTGGTGCCCGTAGCTCAGTGAGTAGGGTCCCCAGCCACATACACTGAGGTTGGCAGGTTTGAGCCCAACCCCGGCCTGTTAAATGACAACTTCAACAAAAAAATAGTTGATGGCTCGGCGCCTGTAGCATAGTGGTTACAGCACCAGCCACATACACAGAGGGTGCCAGGTTTGAACCTGGCCCACGTCTGCTAAATAATAATATTTGTAATATTAGAAATTATTAGAAACTAAAAACATTTCAAAAATATCAGTTCATTTAAAATAGCAATAATAAATCTATCACATGTCAAGTAATATTTAAAATAATAAAGTGTTTTCTAAAAGTTAAAAATTAAATTTTGCGAAATTTAAAATTTCAATTAGTGAAAGAGTGGCTTTGTTTTATATTCCTGCAAATCTCTTTAATGCCTGGCTTAACTAAAGTCAGCTGACACTCAGCTGCTTCTGTTTCTAATCAGTTGTGACATATTGAGTACTTAAAGAAAATGTAGCCTCCTATGTTATGTAGTTAGAAAAGGGAGAGATATTTTTTGCAGATAATTGTGGATATTCTTATGTCACACTGTACCAAAACTTGACAAATTATAATTTCTAAAGTTTAGTTGTAATGTGGAACCTCAAACCTTATCAATGCACTTGTCATAGTCCAGGACAGTAAAATCAAACGTATTCCTCACACTTTAAATGGGTTATTTTTTCACTCACATATGCTTTTGCATTGGTCATTTGGAAAATACAAGTTCACTGAACTATACAGATCTTACAAATGTTGACATTTATTTTATAGTATATTTAAAACTCACCCACCTTCATTAATGTCACCGTATATTGCCTTAAAATGTCTTTAAGTATTAGAAAGCTAACAAGCTCATCGTGGAGAATACAAGTTTTCCAAAATTTTAATTTTTGCTTAAAAGCTTGAATTTTGTCGTTAACAACACACACTATCAGTAGTTTTGATGTGGCAGGCTCACTGGGTTTTTAAGAAAGTTCCTGCCAGATGCCCAGGCCTGAACATCTGCAGTTTCCGGACATTCTTGCAAGTGCGAATGGCATTCCTGGAAAAAGCAGCCGGCTCGTGCAGGATGGCTGTGAGTGGCCGTCCTGGAGAAGGCCACCGTGCTGTGGCACACAGCTAAGGGTGCTGCATGCACTTCCCAATCCCATGGAGTATTTACGAAGTCATATCCTCAAGGGCTGAGAGTTAGTGAAATTAGTAAGTGAAACTGGCATTTTAAAAAAATATCCCAGAAACTTACTTGATCTTTGCTTGAATACAGTTTATATAGAAAGATTGGAATGGTTTGCTTTGGGTGCCCCTGATGAATCTCATAGAGGTAATGAACTACAAAGGGGCGTCAGTCTGGAGACATCAGAAATGGAAATCGCAAGTCCAATTTTAGGACTGCTCTTAAAGATTTGAAGCGAAATTTGAAGATTTCTAGCGAAATTAGGCCACTCTCTTTAAAATGGCTCAGTGCGCTGGAGCTACTGTGGGAAAGCAGCTGACGTTTCATGTTCTGGGCTGTTAGAGCATTTAAATACTTGGGGGATGGATTCTGTTTCCCACAAGGCTGATCTTCGGCTTTGGCTTCCACTTGTTCTGCATCATCTCACCTACTTCCGCCTTTTCTCATCCCAGCCTCTCCGGCTGCCTGTTTATAGCATTCTTGGTCATGTCGGGAGGTGTTGGAACACACCAAAGATGAGCAGTTGGAAAGCCTATTCCAGAGGACTGCCCAGGTCTTTGAGGACAAGTACAAGAGGCCTGATCTGGTGCCCATGATGCATTCAAGCTTACGGTCTCAGACCCTCTATCCTGGATAGCTTAGACATGAATGAAGATGAATGAGAAGGACTCATCAACAATACTAACAGGCGTTTGAGCCAGAAGCTATCAAAATTCAAGCAGATATTGAAGTGGCTTGTTATGGTTATGAGGGCAGTGATGCTATAAAACAAGGCCTGAGAGCAGGTTTGAGTTGGTCTGGGGAAACCAGGCCCAGCAAGAGAGTCTGCTAGCTCCCCCTCAATGTGTGACGACTCCCACTGCTCTGGAGAGAGCAGTAGGCCTTTCTGTCCTCAGTCAAGCCATGGCTGTTATCAAAGAAAAGACTGAGGACAAGAGGGGTGTGTTCAATGTTCAGATGGAGCCCAAAGTGGTCACAGATACAGGTGAGATTGAAACTGGCATTTTTAACAACCATGTGCAAGGTGACCAAGAAGACGACGACAATGGCTGCTACCATGTCCTCTACACACTGAGACACTGGCGCAGCTTTACCCGCTGCAGCTGGTGTGACATCACTGCAAATATCAGCATTTCCCTTAGTATCAAATTTATATTATAAATTTTAGTATTTAAATTTATATTTAATTTTTTTTTTTGAGACAGAGTCTCACTTTGTCACCCTTGGTAGAGGCTCATAGCAGCCTCCAGCTCCTGGTCTTAGGCGATTCTCTTGTCTCAGCCTCCCAAGTAACTGGGACTACAGGTGCCCGCCACAACGCCCGGGCTATTTTTTTGTTGCAATTCTGCCGACGCTGGGTTTGAACCTGCCACCCTTGGTATATGGGGCCGGTGCCTTACTGACTGAGCCACAGGCACCGCCCATTTATATTTAAAAAGAGTTTTGACTCAGCAAACCGATCTATAGCAGCACTTTCAGAAATGCACTCCCAGGTAACACCAGGGCCAGAGGTGACGCTTTCCTTTTAGAGGTCAACATTCTTTCTAACCGAAGAAACACACCGAGTGAGCCCATGTGCAGGTGACATGAACTCAAGGACATCCAGACCTTGAGGTGAGGGGGACCCTATGTTACCAACCTAAAAAGTCACAAAACTGGGCAGCGGTGGAACTAGCTGATGACGAGACCCACACGCCTCACACCACGGCCCCCTGCCGACATTCTGTTTTCATCAAGCCAAATACTCACCAGCCCACACTGAGGGGCCAGGTCGCCTCTCGCTGAAGAGCCTTCCCGAGATCAGAACTAACTATTAATCATAAGAACATTTGGTAGCAAAGAGAAAGCCACAAGGAAGGAAAAAAGCAGACAAGACTTTCCAGAAGCACATCTCAGGTAAGGCAGTTGCTCTCACCTGTACTTCAAAAGCAGTTTCAGTACCACCGAGCGGATGACAGGAGTCTTATCAACGACATCATTAAACGGAGAGAGAGATTTTGTGTGTTCACATCCTTAAACCAGAAAGAGAAAGCGAGTTCACTGCATCTGACAGGTAAGGGTGAGAAGAACTCCATCATTAGGCTTACAGGGAAAAAGCAGCTTACTCTGACGCGTATGTCTGAGGAGTTCCTTTTGCACAAAGAGTAGCGACAGCAGGCTATCGATCACAGGCTTCTCCGGCGGGGTGTTATCTTTGAAGCACATGGTGGAAACCAGGTCTACAAAGAAGCTGTTGCACATCCTCCGGAACTGGGCGTGCTTCTCGATGGCCTTCCTAGAAACAGTTGAAGAACACAGTCAGCAGACTGTAGGAGGTTCCCAGATCCCTCCACGCAGAATGGCTTGGTTTGGACAGCACTTCATTTTTAGAGATTCAAGTTGCCCTTTACATTGCTTACAGCTGGTCTTCAAAACTGCAGTAAACAGTATTTAGATTTCTCTCTTTCTAGGGACACTTTCATCCTTTGGCCAGCTAGGAACACCCCCCAATGTCCCAAAGTTTGTCAAAGAGCCCATCCACAGGCATGCCTGGGGCTCCACATTTAGGAGGCTGTGGGAGAGAGGGAAGGGAAGGAGAACCAACCGCCTCCAGAGCAGGGCTGAGCCTGCCAGGCCCAGGCACGCTAGCCCCTTGTAGCTTCCTCTGCAAAGAGTTGTTATCCTCGGGTCAGCGGGCGGGAATAACACTGATCACTGAGAGGATACGCCTGTCGCTTCTAAACTCCTTGGGCCTCTAGCAAAGGCTTTCTTTAAGACTTTTTGGTTTATTCCCTCTAAATTTGCTGTCTCTCAAATCCATACATGTGTATGTCTTGGAGAGAGACTGGCTTTGAGACACCAGATGCTTGTGAAGGTGTATATGTGTTGGGCTCTCTTAGAATAGTTTGCTAAAGTTCAGTTTCTGCCACATGAAGGTTAAACAGAGCTTCTATTTTTGGATATTATATTTAAAAGGGGGAGGAGAAAACATTCTTGAGAAAAAAGGTGTTCTACCTGTGCTCTTGGGAAACGGCCAGGGAGAATGTGTCTGGCAGGTCGGTTCGACAGTAGGGACACATCATCTGCCCGGGGACCAGCCAGGCTCGGATGCAGAGCAGGCAATACACGTGGTCACAGGGCAGGCAGACGGGGTCCTGCGCGTCCCCCAGGCAGATGGGGCACGGCTGGATCCCAAACCTAGAGACGGAGCAGGAAGGTGGGTTCTGAGGCTGGGAAGCTGCCGGCAGAAGCCAGAAGCACCAAAGGCTCAGAGTTCTCTCATTCATGGCGCCCACACCAAAGGCCTCACCTGGCAAAGGTCTTGCTGGCTGTGTCCTTACATTTGCAAAGAGTGTTCAGCAGAGCCACAAAAGGCCTGTGGGTCTTGATGTCAGAGTTCTCCTGAAGACACTGAAGGAGGGCAGTGATGATGAGAAGTCAGCGGTGGGGAGGGCCAGGCAGGTTTCCCAAGGTGACAGAGGGGTCAGCACAGCACCCCCTGGGCCAGCTGGCTGGGGAGCACGGCGAGGCCTGCGGGGTTCTCTCAGCAGCCCCCTCGAATCTGGATGCCTTTTTTGTGATTCTGCTGCTTTCTAGGAGAACTCAATTCCCAACTTCTCATCTCCCCTCCTCCTCTCCCACCTGCTGTTACGAGGTATTTAAAACTCTAATAATAATAATGTGCTGACCCTCTGTGTGTCTCCCACCAAGGTTTAGAAAATCTCAGCATTTTGAAATATTTGATTTAGGTCACTTTTTAAACAAACAGAACATTATAGATACAGCTGAAGCTCACATTTCCCTCCCTCCCTCCCCAGAGCGGACCACATTCCTACACTCTGGTCGAGGACGTTTGTCTGCAGGCGCACACTCTGTGTTACTGCTGTGAGGGTTTCAGAACTTCATATGGACGGCACACTGTACGGAGGCTTCTGGAGCTTGCTTTTTAAAAATATTTGAGATTGATATGAGGGTACAAATGATTCGGTTACAATGTTTGCATTTGTTAGGTGAGGCCCCTGTTGTAGTTGTGCCCCTCACCCAGGTGCGCCATACACCCTGACATTGCAGCCACTGGGGGAGCTCACCAACCCCCTTCTTCCTTCCCTCTTCCCCCAACTTGAGTTAAATTGAGGTTTTCTCTTGTGTATCAGTCCATCTACTGTCTTCATATTAGTATGGAGTACATAGGATACTTCTTTTTCTATTCTTTTGCTACTTTACTAAAAAGTTCTCCAACTCCATCCACGTTAATACACAAGATGTAAAGTCTTCGTCTTTTTATGGCTGAACAGTATTCCATGGTGTACACACACCACTGTTCATTGATGCATTCATGGGTTGATTCTCCATCTGGTGATTATACGCTGGCAGCTTGTATTCTTCATGAACACACTTAGGTCCAGATCATTCTTACTAAATGCTATATGGTGTCCATTGATAAATATACTGGTTATTTTTTTACAGTTAATGAGCATGTAGATTTTTTGTAATTTTTTGCAATTCCCAATGTTTCTGTACTCAATATTCTTGCATATATGTGCTTGGGTACAAAGGGGAAGTTTCTGTATTATAGTCAGAAATGGGGCTGGGTGCAGTGGCTCATGCCTCTAATCCTGCCGCCCTGGGAGTCAGGCCAAGGCAAGGGTGTTGCTGAGGCCAGGCGTTCAAGACCAGAGTGAGCAAGAGAAGGACCCTGTTTGCACCAAAAACAGAAAAAAAATAAACTTGGCATAGTGGTAAGTACCTGTAGTCCCAGCTAGTTGGGAGGCTGAGGCAGAAGGATCACCTGAGTCTAGGAGTTTGAGGTTGCTGTGAGCTGTGATGATGTCACTGCACTCTACTCAGGATAGTTAGAATGGGAGATTTTATGTTTCCTGTACCACAATAAAATGTGACAGTGACCTTGTGTTGGGCAGAAGACGGCAAGGGTGGGGGACTAGAAAGCTGATGGTGCCTTTATGATCTGCAGCAAGACTTTGGGATGACTGTCATCGGTGACGCCTTGGGAGGCAGAGCTCTTGCCAAGAGAACCTGTCTCTCTGCCTCCCCATCACCTGTCCAGCCTTCCTATAGGACGGACTGAGGAAACATCAACGCTCATCCACGTCTTGGCTACTTTTTGCAGTTTTTAGCAAAGCCCCTCAGGCTGAGTACAAGAGGCAGCACTGACAAGGCAGCTGAGCTCAGCAGGGGTGGGGGTGAGGCCAGACAGAGGGCAGACTGAGGGCTGTGCTCTCCTCCAGGCCTCTGTTTTCCCATGGCCTCAGGGAGCTGCCCTCCACTGGGAGGGGACCGGCAGCACCAAAGGCTTTAAGCATGAAAACTGACACGGCGAGAGCTTTGGCTGTTTACTTGCACATGGATCTGACCGGGAAGAAATAAACCAGAAGCTCATTAAGTTTTTAAGGTCATTCCATGACCAAACACATCTCCCAACATGTGTAATCTCCAAAGCCCATGAGGGTGCACACGTGGCAGGCAGGGCCGGTTAATAATCTCTCAGCGTATGGCCACCTGGCCTTTGGGAAGTACACTGGAGCTGGCTGAAAGCCTGTGTGTCCCCCAGGCGCCCAGGGATCCTGGACTGTGACAGGAGATTTGGGGAGAGGCTGCCTGTGGCGTGGGTGTGGGGTCTGGACAGCCGCTTAGGTGGCAGAGCGCAGGTGTTTCCTCACATCCTTTCTCCACCTTTTCCTTTTTCGAAAGTGCTTCCATGTTCTACCTGGGCACATGACCATTCCACAGAAGATTTTTTGCAACTGGACGAGGCCAAATGACTGAGTTTAGGACAATGAGATGTGAGCTGGAGCAAAATGTACATGTTCTGGGCTGGGCTGGCAAAGAGAAAGGGTGTGCCCTCCACCTCCCCTTCTTTCTGTCCCAGAGGTTGTGACCCCAGGAATAGCCTCCTGAGACCACAATGGGGTGAGACACGGAGTTGGGGCATTCACGGGTGCTGCTCACACCCATCCTGCTCTCTGGGAGAGAAATAACCTGAAGCTGTGCTGTGGCGAGGTCAGAGGACTCAGCATCCTGCACCCATGCCGACCTCCCTTCAGTGTCCTTTCTCAGACACGTGGCCAGCCACAGCTCTGGACGTGCCCATACAGGAGAGTGAGGCAGAGGCTGTCACAGAGATGGTGGCTTTTTCTATGGGGGCTGTGTCCTATGCTACCACTAGCTTTATAAAGGATGCCGAGGGGCAGAGGCATGATAGCTTCCTAGTCTTTGGTCCCATGAACAACACTAGTTTTAAAGTCCTCAATCCCCAAAGCTTCTCTTGCATCCTTGCCACCCCAACCATGGTGATGGTAACAGCTCTCCCAGAGGGCCAGGCTGGTGATCTGTACAGGGGTCATTCCTCCCACGGTTTTCACACATGTTCCCTGCATCGATCCCTTTCTGAAACAATCCCTGCAGCAGCTTCTCATCATGCAGCAGGACCCTAGATGACACGGACTGCCTTAGCAATCAGAAGACAGTGGGTTGCTAAGCGACTAAACCCTGAAACTTAGCCAATACTCACCTTGTCTAGTAAGAAGACATACTCAGTCACCAGGCTGCTTAACTCCGGGATCTGGTTCTCGGTCCCCAGAAGCACATGCTCCACAAAAAGTGCAACAGACAAAATCCGGTTCCACTGGGTCCTGTCAAAAGAGGGGTGTCACTCAGCTCTTAACAAGGGAGTCTCGGACAAAAGGGCGGGGGCTAAAAAAGCTGTGTGAGAAGGCAGTGGACGAGGAGATAAGAGGGGGCCCCGGGCACAAGCCCTCTGTGACACAGTCCCTGACCTGTGCTCTGGCTCAGATGAGACTCTGCAACCTGCTCGCTGCACTTATAAGTCCCACCTTGCCTTAGAGCCCAGCACAGGAAATGTCTCCCTGACCCTGACTGCTTGTCCTCTCTCTGCACACCTGCTGACCCTGGCTGTCCCTTCTAACTGTTCCTTTCTACACAGCACTGCCCACACGGCATCATGACAGTTCCGCACGCCCTGGGTGCACAGGCTTCTTCATCTAATGAGATGTTCTGGCGCTCAACAAGGGCTCAACGGGTGTGAAGTGAAAAGCAGAGAGAGCCCTTCCCCTGGCAGCAGTATGTATTAGTCTTTTTCCTGGATGTGACCGGGACACGGCAAACTCCAGGTCAGAACATGCAAGTGACAGCTCCCGTGTCTCACCTGACTCCCACGATGGCGGCTTTGGTCCGCCTCCCGCTGCCCTGCATGTGCGCGTCTGAACAGATGAGCTGCAGTGGCATGGAGACGTTCTTCACCAGCTGCAGCCAGGCCTGGGGGCTGGGCTTCAGGGCGTCTCTTGTCAGCATTTCAACACAGGCCACTGCTGCAAATGCATCCAGGGTCTGGGGAGTGGGAAGAACAGGGGTGTGACTGTGCTGTGCCCTCCCTTCTCGTCTTTTCCTTTTGGGGGGTTGCTGTTAAATTCTTAGCCAGAGGCCCTGGCTGTTGACCGGTATGTTCTTGTATGCCATGCTTGTAACCTAATCTATTATCATCTTGAGAGAATTCGGTAGCTCTGTTATTGACTTCTCTGAGTTACACCAATGTTATGGCCCATGAACGAGTCTCCCCCATGGAACATAGCCCCATTAGCTTTCTGCTCCCAGGTGGGGGTGGAAGCACCCCGTCCCTGGCTCCGGGTGGGTGGGGGCATACCATCTCACAGCCAGCCAGCTCATGGCTCTGTGTGGCTTCTGCCAGGCTCTGTAGAATGTGGGGATGGATAGCCAGGATTCTGGAGAAGTTCTGCAGCCGGCTCTTGAAGTGCTGATAGGCAAGGTGTACCCACGGCAAGGAGGTCCCTTCCTCTGACCGTCCTGACGCTGCCTTTAGTTCACGGATGCAAGACCATAGAGCCATCTGCAGAAACTGGGATTTAAAAAGATTTTAGTACATATTTTCAAATTATAAAAATGGCACATTTTTCCCTGTGGAAATGAGAGCTATCTACCATAGGAGAATGCTGGAGGTCCTGTTTGCTGTCCCTGTCCCTAGCCTGCTGTCTGGGGTGGCTCCTTCTGGTCACCTTCTCCCTGCCACCCCCAAATCGGGGTCGCAGTGTCTTCCTGACGTTTTCCCACTCCCCCGTGCATTATGAGCACTGCTCCATTTCCCTGATTCCTCTGTTACTACGTATACTTGAAAAACGCTGTAATGGACGCTCACCCCCTGAATGGCTATACTTTAATCTGCCCATTGTACAACTATTATTTTTGAACAACTATTTCCAATTTTTCACTTTTAGAAATAAAGTTCAGGCTTGGCGCCTGTAGCATAGTGGTTACAGCACCAGCCATACATATCGAAGGTGGTGGGTTCAAACCCGCCCCGGGTTAGCTAAACGACAATGGCAACAAAAAATCGCTGGGTGTCGTGCATGCCTGGAGTCCCAGCTACTTGGGAGGCTGAGGCAAGAGAATCGCTTGAGCCCAAGAGTTTGAGGTTGCTGTGAGCTGTGACGACACGGCACTCTACCACGGGTGACATAGTGAGATTCTGTCTCAAAAAAAAAAAAAGAAAAGAAAAGAAATAAAGTTGAAAAGAACACTCCCATAAATGCAAGATTTCTGCATATCTCCAATAATTTTTTTAGGACAGAATTCAAAGTTCAGACTGTGCAAGGTTCCCAATATGTCCTGCCAGGCAGCCAGGCCGCTTTCCGCACACCCGCTGTCCACACTGCTGTCCCTTTTCTGCAACACCCGCTGCTCTCCTTTTAAAAAATAATCAAGGCTGGGAAATTTCAAGTATTTTCTGGATGTTGATATAATTATTCTGTTAATAGTTGTTTTATACCTTTTATTATTTTTCAAAATTAGGGTATTGTCTTACTGATACTTAAGAATACCATGACCTTTAGTCAGATTGCTTGCAAGGATGTGGTCCTCAAATCTGTAACTTTCCTTTTTTAGTAGTGAAGTTTATAATTTTTAGGTAGTCAGAAGTAGTATTCTTTCCATTGAATTTCATCTATTATTCTTATTCTGTAGGGTTAAATATTTACCTAGTTTCCTTCCAGAGAAACTCATTTAAAAAGAAGGCATTATAGGGAAACTGGAGGTCTTTTGATATTGACAGAAAGTTCCACGCGTTACGCAGCCAGGGCAGTGAGCAGAAGGTCCGCACTGAGCCACCCCCACCGGTGGTGCCCCACAGGCCACCTGCTGCTCCAAACAACAGCCCTGGCAGTGAGGCTGTGTGCCTGTGTCCACATCCAGTCCCTATCACACGAGCTTTCCACTTGACCCCTGGTCAGCACCTACCTTTAACTCCTCCCCAGTAGACACACTCATGGTCAAGAGGAGAAAGTCCTGGGAGTAGCCCTGCAGAAGCTCCTGCTGCTGCTCCTCAGGGAGCTGAGCGAGAAAGCTGCCCAGCGGAGTCCGCTGGAAGACGTCCAGTAACTTTCCGGACAGCCCTGTGGGAGGAAACCAGAGAGGCTCCAAGTGAGACTCTGAGTCCCCCTCGTGTCGGGAAGAGCACGGTCTCCCTGTGAAGGGCAGTAACTCGGTGAACAGTAACTGGGCCAGGCTGTGCTGACCGGGAGCTCCCACAGGGCACCAGTGGCCTGATGGGGGATAAAAGGAACGGTCACTGTCTGGACACGTAAGGTATATTTTCCAGTGGAATAAAAGATCAAAGGCAGGGTGGCACCTGTGGCTCAGTGAGTAGGGCACCAGCCCCATATATGGAGGGTGGCAGGTTCAAACCCGGCCCTGGCCAAACTGCAACAAAAAAAAAAATAGCCGAGTGTTGTGGCGGGGACCTATAGTTGCAGCTACTCGGGAGGCTGAGACAGAATCGCCTCAGCACAGGAGTTGAAGGCTGCTATGAGCTGTGACGCTATGGCACTCTAGCGAGGGCGATAAAGTGAGACTCTGTCTAAAAAAAAAAAAAAAAAAAAAAAAAAACAACAAAAAGATGAGAGGCAGAATCAATGGTAAATTTTGTTCACAATCAGCCAAGCTAGCCCCAAAGGATCAAAACTATCTGGTATCAGAGAGCAGAGTCTAAACGTCCTAATAGGCGCAGGAAGCCCAGAGTCTGAGTAAGTCAGGAGTGAGTGAGGACACAGACCACTCAACCCAGGGAGATCTGGCTTCTGTGGGCGGGGTGCTGGCCCCCAAGTTGAATATTATTACAGAAAAGCAGAGTCAGAGCATCGCCACGGACAAAGGAAATATTCTCTCATCAGGAGAGAGACTGCTTCAAGTTTGTCCAGAAAACATGGACATCAGAGTGTTCTGACCAGTACTGTAAGGAAATGATGAAAAGGTGAATTCATGTATGAAAGGAGACTTTTCCCCAAATGCTGTGCTATCCTTAGTGCTACTGAGGACTCCAGAAGGCCCCGTGAAAGGCCGCCGTCTGTCCGCCTACTCGTCCACCAGCAGGCAGGCTCCTGTGAGGAGCAGGCGACTGGCCCGTGCGGCACCTGCCCCGCGCGGCGGCCTCACCCTCGGCCTCGGTGATGTACTGGGCCTGCACCCAGAGCTCCTCCAGATAGTCCTTGATCCTCCAGCTGAACGGGACAACGTTGGACGCGTCCTCCAGAAGGTTCATGTAGTTCTGCACCAGAATGGAGGACATCTCGCTCTGGGGTCTGCAAGGTGAGTGAGGACAAGATGGTGTGTGAGACATGAGGAGAACACAGGCCGGGACCCAGCAGGGACACCAGCGCCACAGCCCCATGCGGGTGCCAGCCGGCCTGCCCACAGCTCAGGATCTCTGTGCGGGGCCACCTCTTGGCATCCTGTGCTTTACAGACAAAACAGAAACAAACCCAGCGGGGCAAGCAGCTGCCCCAAATCTCTGGCAGAGCCGAGTCTTCTGCTGCCCGAGCCTGTTCTGATGCCCTAACACAGGGCAGGACTTGTCAGAGCCGTTCTCTCCATCAGCAGCGTCAGCAGCCCCTCACCTTCTAGAGCTCCCACTGGCAGTTCAGAATGTCAAGTACGTCCATATTCCTTTTTAACGCACACCCCAGAACTGAGGGCTCTGAAATCCAGAGAGGGAGCTTTCGGGAGACAGCTGAGCTCAAGTTTCCTAAGGTCGGGCCTAGGGACAGGCTATGCAGGTCCCTGCACAACGAGGGACAGGATGGGGAGCAGAGATCACAGGGCTTCTCCGTCACACGCGAGGCCGCGTCTGGCGACTTCACCTACACAGGGTGCTCTGAAAGCAGCGCAGTGAGGACAGTGCCGACAAAACAAGGACCGCTCAGCACCTTAGTAAGCTTCCTTTCGTAATGCCACAATTCTCCAGGCTGCAAAAGCGCCAGCACAGCCGCTGCTGGAAAACGCTGGGGCAGCTTCTCAAAAAGGTGGACATTCAACAACTATATGACCCAACAATTCTGCTTTTACTTGCACATGAATACCAAGGGGAACTGAAAGCTAGAACTTAGATACTTATACACTGATGTTTATAGAAGCATTATTCTTAATAGCCAACAGGTAGAAATAACTCGGATGTCCATAAATAAATGAATAGGTAAATAACAAAAGAAAAAAAGAGCCAACATAGATGTTATTCTAAAGGCAACAGCAGTATTTCACCCAATACTGGGAAAAGTGTATTAACTGTCGCTGTAGTACGGTTTTCCCCCTTTCTCATAAAAAGAAAGTCTTCTATTCACCTTGCATTATTATTCGCAAGAGGAATGCTCAGAAGCTTAATGTCCCTGAAAATAAACATCCAAAGATCTCTTGTCCAGGGTGGAGAATCTGGCCTGGCCAGCAGTTCGAGATTTCCATCTCTGTCGATGAAGGATATCATACTCGCCAGCAGAGGGGTGACAGCACCTTGCACCCGCTTCCAAAGGGTTTGCCTGCAGCACAGGAGAGAGGGGACCACATCCCAGTATAGATGAAGAAAATAATGACCAACTCATTTAGAAAAAGTTTGTTCCAGATCAAGTTAAACAAGAAAGCATGTTTATCCAGACTTTCGTTTTTGTTGTTTACTAGATCTGGGTATTTTACACAGATAGATAATTAGTTGAATTAAGCACATTATTTTTTCTTGTTATATGTTTACATATTCTAGACTGGGTGCAGGGGCTCACGCCTATAATCCTAACACTATGGAAAGCCGAGGCAGGTGGATTACTTGATCTCAGGAGCTCGAGACCAGCCTGAACAACAGTGAGACACCGTCTCTACTAAAAATAGAAAAACTAGCCAGGTATGGTGGTGGGCACCTGTGGTCCCAGCTACTCAGGAGACTGAGGCAAGAGGATTCCTTGAGTCCAGGAGTTTGAGGTTGCTGTGAGCTATGATGCCATGGCACTTTACCCAGGGCACAGAGTGAGACTCTGTCTCAAAGAAAAAGACAAAACTCTATACTTCATTTCAAAATTCTTGTGGCAAAGGCTAAGAATTACTAGGTAATTATAATGTTGGAAAGAAAAATGAAGCCTCTGTTTTGAAAAGAATAAAAAGAACCCGGACAGAATTTTTTCTTTTTTTTTTTGAGACAGAGCCTCAAGCTGTCACCCTGGATAGAGTGCTGTGGCATCACAGCTCACAGCAACCTCCAATTCCTGGGCTCAAGCGAGTCTCCTGCCTCCGCCTCCCAAGTAGCTGGGACCACAGGCGCTCACCACAACGCCCGGCCATTTTTTGGTTGCAGCCATCATTGTTTGGCGGGCCCGGGCTGGATTCGAACCCGTCAGCTCAGGTGTACGTGGCTGGCGCCTTAGCCTGTTGAGCCACAGGTGCCGAGCCTGGACAGAATTTTTAAATGTCTACTGAGAAAACTAAGCATACCAGTGATCAAGGAGCCTCCTTAATAAAGACATTGCTATGTTTAGGTGTTTGCTAAGCACGGAGACTGCAGAGGTGAAAGGTGAAAGGCCGCTGCGGGGGCTGCTGAGCCTCACTTGGCTGTGCTGGAGGGTTTGGGACTGAGGGCTGAAGAAAAGGGGCTGAGGATTTGTACTGCTTAATCCCAAGTGGGCAAATGACTAAAGTCCAGAGAACATGGCAATTTGGCAATGGGGAGTCAGGCTGGTCCCCACCAGCAGCTCTGGGCATCACCCGGCTCGGAGACGGGATGTGAATGAGCGGGTGCAGTTCTGACCCTGTGGAAGGAACAGAGCCTGTCCTCAGTGCTGTGGTCACCTGCACAGCAGGGAGAAGCAGCCTGGCATCGCTGCACACTGGCACGCTGAGGTGGCTCGGCCAGGGAGCCCGGACGTGCAGATCTTGGGAAGCGGGAATGGAACCCACGAGGAGTGGCCGAGGGGAGGGAAGAAAGGAAGGGTAACTGGAGAGAGAGACAGGGGCTCCTGCAGCCGTGCATGGGAAGGACACCCTGTCCTGGTAACTTGGCTCCTTCCCACTCTTCCCTCCACGAGGCCTACAGCAACACAAACTACAGCTGTGGAAGGCGGAAGGGACTTCGGGATGAATTCAATGTTCTTTTGTTTGTTTGTTTGTTTTGAGACGGAGCCTCAAGCTGTCACCCTGGATAGAGTGCCATGGCTTCATAGCTCACAGCAACCTCTAATTCCTGGGCTCAAGCGAGTCTCCTGCTTCCGCCTCCCAAGTAGCTGGGACTCCAGGCGCCCGCCCCAACACCCGGCCATTTTTTGGTTGTAGCCGTCATTGTTGTTTGGCTGGATTCCAACCTGCCAGCTCAGATGCATGTGGCTGGCGCCTTAGCCCGTTGAGCCACAGGCGCCAAGCCTCAATGTTCTTTTAGAGATGGGGAAACAAGAACCAGATAAAGAACCAGTCTACGACACAGCCAGGCTCCTCAGGGTAGAAGACCCCTCCCTCTGGGGGCTGCCCTGGACAACTCTGGCCTCAGAGGTCATCGAGGGTTAGTCCTGGGCAAAGGGTCAAGGACCACAGGCAGTAATGATACTCCTGGGTCCTACTTTTGTAATTATCATTACTTGGAACAGTGGTACTTAGAAAATCATTTCTGTTCCTTCTCTGTATTTCACCTTTTAAATATAATAACCTAAAACAGCATCCCTTTCTATGGTTTACAGCATGTTTACTTCCTATAAGAACAGATGTCTTATTTTTTTCAAGTTTTTTTAGTACGAAAAATTTTAAACACACAAAAAAGTGGAGAAGAGTCCAACAAAGCCACACATAGCTGCCACCCGATTCATTTCATACTGCTTGGGGAAAAAAAAAGAAATCACAGCTTTGGATGGCTCAGAGCTTAGAGAGACACCACTGCCGCCGTTCCCTCTCACCCAGTACCTGAAAGTGCCCGCCTCCTGCAAGGCGTCCTGGTTGGAAGCTTCCCTCACTACCCAGCGCCTCAGACTGTGCGGGTGGTTCTCCTCCTGCTTCTTTAAAAGATCATAGAGGCGCATCTTGGATACCCGCAGGAAAGAAGCTGTAAAAAGGCAGAGGAGACACACATGCAGCCCGCCTGCAGGCACTGAGGGCGCCCCCGCCTCCAGCCAGGCCAATCTGGGAGCAAGATTCAAAAGATGCTTTTACATTTCTGCTGTGTCCACGGCTGCAGCTGTTGAGCCACAGAAATATGCAAGGGTGTCCCGGGCACCCTCCACGTCTAGGGGAGTGACTCGTGCTCTTCGGGAAGAGCTCACATGGGCACAGCAGGACAGGGGTGGGAGGACGCCTACCACCGCGAGCGTCGTCTTCATCTAGGAGGCCGAGAAGAAGCTCCACCCTCCTCATGTTGCGTCGGCAGCTCTCACTGTGGTCCCGGAGCATCCCCACGGCGCTCTGCACGCAGCTCCTCAGCAGGCTGGTGGTGTCCAGGATCTGCACCTGTCCATGCAGACAGCTACGTCCTCTATTCCTGCACTTCCGTGGTGGGTAAAAGCCCAGCTACCCAAGCTAGCATCCCGAGACCCACAGGGGTATCCTTGCAGCTTGCAACAAGCATGGATGGTCTTCATAGACAAGGGCTACACAGCCGACCTCCCCCCTGCTGGTGCCGATGGCCCTGCTAACCCCCAGACGGTCAACTAGCAGACGGCTGCTCGTGTTGGGGACGAGAGAGGCCGGCCCAGCCCGTAGAGTGGCATCGACTCCTCCCACTGTAGTGGAGGAGTGTAAAGGTGCAGCTCAGAGTCGTCGTCCTGCAGCACATGAGGACCCCAGAAACTAGAACTCACCTCACTGCCTCCCACTTGAGAGGTTCCATCCTGTGTCCCCTGGGAATCTTCTGTCTCCATGTCCACCTCGGCCGTTTCCACCAGTGTGCTGGGCTCTGTTTCCATCGCCTCCTCTGGGGCATCTCCTGCCCCATGTCCCGTCCCCACTGCAATCCGAGCAAACACAGTTAGGTCACCACATGGAAGGTGGGATGAGGAGCGCTGGTGGCACCAGCGAGGGTCTGTGCCAGGTCCCAGCTGTCCAGGCTTCCCAGCTCCCTGCTCTGTGGTGGGTCCCCAGACGAGAGGATATTTGTCATGAAGATCGGCACCAAATCCAGCCAGTTAGCAGTCCCCCAGTGGCAGCCCTCCCTTCCGGCCTGGAACCAAGGCAGACGGAGCTGACGCCTCCTGGAGACGCTCACTTTCAGGCCTGCCCTGCTCACAGGTCCACCTCCGCACGTGCAAGTGTGACCCTCTGCGCAGCCCTGTGCTCTGGGAGGAGGCCCAGCCCATTCTACAGCCGTGTCCTGAGCTCCTGCTGTGCTGAGGGCAGCAGAGGGCCCGGCCTGCCCACACCATGGCGCCTGGAGTGCCCTCACGCACGCCACCTTGTGACTCACGCTTAGGCTCGCCCCCTGGCTGGAACAGCTGGCTGATGGTGACACTCTGCAGCTTGGTCACATCTGAAACCATGACGGTGGATCTCCGGAGGTCATCGATGTGCACAGACTGCCACAGGCCTGTGAAGAGCAAAGCCGCTCGCAGTTTCCGCACGGTCAGGAGACTGACCCTTGAAGGGATCGTATTTATACAGGAATCACCTGACCCATTTTTTTAAATATCTCAGCTGCTTCAGCATAAAATCAATTCTGAGATCTGAAGGAATGGACACGGAAAGGGTAGAAGGAAAGGTCTGTGACTCTGTCACAAATGGGTTCTTAGATTCGCTGTGTCGGAACAGTAAATGGGGGTGAGGCCTACCTTCCATCACCTATGAATTTATTAGACTAAGCTTATTTTCCTACTTCTGGAACACCAATGTTCTACACAATAAATAGTTGTTAATCACCTCTCAGAAGAAGGTACCACCTCCCACCCCCTGAAACAGGCATGGAGTACGGATCATGTATGATGAGTTAGTCTGGAATGTCTCCACTACATTATCCCTATGACAATGGGGGGACACTGGTCGGACTAAGCAGGGCTTACCTACAAGTAAATAAAGGGAATGCTAAATGCTGTAGCATCAAGTCCCAAGATTAGTGTTTTTTACAGTAATAGTGGTGAGAAATCTAATTGCATCTGAAAAGAATACTGCTGAAATTAACATTAATATTCCCATTTCAGATGTGTCCAACACAGAACCAAATGAGAAAGGACTCTAACCTTATTTACATAAATATATTCATTACTATTCTGGTCCTACCTCCATGGAATCCCACGTAGGACGCTCCACTTCCCATCCGGGACAGTTTTGTGATGAAATACACTAAGACGCAGCCCCCATTTCCTTTTATTTTGTTGATTTCATTTACAGCAGAATACCTGTTTTAAAAACAAAAATCAAAACAGAACAGCAAATAAAGAAAGTGGAGTTGTGCGCCTGCTGAAGGCGTCTGTCCTCGGGGCGGCTGGGTTCAGTCTCACAGCCTCCCACTTGACTGGCTTTAAATAAATCTCACACCCCACGGGTGTGATTTCTTCTCTTCTGGGAGGATGGAAAGTCCTTTCTTAGCAGGCTCATTTTCTTCTCTGTTGCTATGTCCCTCTGCTTTGAAATGCCTGCTTTGTTGTCCAGAAACCGCGTCACCTGTTCCTGGTGGGCTTGCCTGAAGCAGCGTTGGGTGAGGCTGGCCAAGCTTCCACAAGTTCCCAGGAGTTCTGCGTAGAACTTGACTCTCCTCAGATGGCCCCGGGCCAAGGCCAGTCTCACTGGGACACAGCCGTGAAAGGAAGCCCACATGCCATGCTTCAGCAAGCAGGGCCCAGAAACAGTCAATTCTAAAACTATCAGATTTCCTCTTATGAACACTATAAAAATGTCCAGTGATAAACAAAAGCATTTACATACTATTATTTCTCTTGAACTGGCAATAATTTAGAAACGTATAGTTCACAATTAACAATTACTGAAGCACTGCTGCTAATGTGTGCTTACATCCTATTAATGTTCTGTTATTTACGCTTCTCACGTTTTTCACATTTCACTATTTATGTACTTTTAGCCTTTTTCTTTTTGTCTCTCTTCAGTTTCCCTAGTCCACATGGGGGAATGAGAAGGAAAAAGAATTTTTCTCAATTTTATTTCTATATTTATTATGATACTCTAATGTTCTCAGGGAAGAAATTCCTTAGGAGCTCCCGAATGAACTTCGGGTTTCCTGTGTAGTTTTCTGAGAAAAATCCTAAAAGCATACCTAGCCGAAGCAATGAGCTGAGCACTGTGGACTCCATCTTCAAAATCTGCCTGAATGATGAGGATTTTACATCTGGTTGTACTAGTTAAGCAGTTTCTGAAAGAAAAGGAAATTATTCAAGTGAGTTCTCTGTCCCCAAAATTGGACAACAGAATTCTCCAAAGTGATGGGAACTATAATCCCATTCAAGTGGGATTTCCTTCTATCAGGTGAATAGATAAGAAAGTAGAGAAAGTTTTAGAAACCCAACAGCTGCTTCTGACCGAGATATAATGAGGACCAGTTTCAGAGAGGACGTCATGACGGGTGCTGGCTGCAGAGCACAGGTGACGAGGGGGACACTCGGGGAATCTGACAATGACCCTCTCCACAGCCACGCATCCCCAGGGCTCACGAACGAAGCTGGTGTCAGAGCCCCACAGATGACACGTGCCTCGGCCGGGGCTCGCGGGAGGGAAGGGGGGGCCCCTTACCGGACTTCTTTGAGGAAGGAGTACTCGGTGTCAAACCGCTGCAGCCACAGGATGGTGGGTTTCTGAGCCCTGCCTGCTACCTCTGATTCTAAAGTTTGACAGTCGTGACTTGTCAGCAGTCTGGAGAAAGTGGTGATCTAGAGAGTTAGGAAACGCAAATTATTTGCCTGAATTTAAGCAGGTTTAGATCCTAGAAACTCAAGGGTGTCTAGTCACTGAGCCGCCATCTTCAATGGGCTCAAGAGTGTGCAGCTGGGACACAGAAAAGAGCCCCATCCCTCAGAGTTTTCAGAAAGAAAGCAGTGCTGATGCAGGTGGAACCTATGGTATCAAAAAGGATCAGGAGAACGTTTCGCTCTGCCCCAAAGGTGGCTTAGTCTCCATCCTAGATGCCAATGTCTCTTCCTGTCTTGGACCCTTCTTGGGAGTCTCATGATCTTTTAGGCTCTTAAATGTAGCTTCCTGCTTCCAGAGGCAGTTCGCAGTGGGTGCCTCCTTTCCCAGCTATTAGCAATTCTCCTCTACCATGGCTCACACCCCACAGTGCACACCCAAGGGTTCCTTAAGAATGGTGGCTCAAAGGAGTAGGGCGATGGTCCCATATACCGGAGGGTTCAAACCCGGCCCCACCCCAAAACTGCAAAAATAAATAAAGAAAGAAAATAAAGCAAAAGAATGGTGCTGCTGTCTCAGCTCACAACCGCCATCTCCTAGCCTAGCCCTACCACTGAACGTCAGATTCCCACATCCAACTGCATGATAAACATCAAAACCTATCTCACTTGGAGTTTGCCTTGGCTGCCCTGAATGTGTTGCTCATTTCTGGATTCTCTATCACAGTGAGGCAACCTCCAGCCATCTAAGGAAAGATCCAGTGAGTCATCCCTCAATGCCCCTCCGTGGGGTGTCACCAGCTCTGCCAATCTGCATCTTATTTCTCAGTTCCATCCGCGCCTGTCTTCTGCGCTGTTCTGTTCCAGCAGCCTCCCTATTGGTCTGTCCTTCCTCTAACAGTCTTTTTCTTTAAATCAGACTCTCTCTCCAGTGCTCAGGAGAGAGACATGACTAAACACACACTCCTTCATCACTCCCTTCTGCACAGTGAAGACAGAACTCAGGTGCCACCAGCAAGGCCCTCCATGAGTTCTGTCTCATTGCACCTCATCTGCATGTCTCGGCACCCTAGTCCTGAACTCTAAGCTCTGCCCGTGGCCTACTTGTGGTCTTCTGCATAGATGGTGCTGTCGTACATCTGGCCCACAGAAGCCCTCTGCCTACAGTCCCTTCTCTCCTAGGGAGAATCTCATCTGACACTGTCTCCTGATCTGTGCTGCCTCCTCTCCTTCTGGGCACAGCAATATTGATGGCACCTGTTCATCTATGTCCCCACATAGCACGTGGACAAGACCAAGAAGAACTGGGGCCTGAACTCAGTGCTCAGAGAGGCTTCCTCTGCTGACGTGAGTGTCGCACGTGTATATGGTGCTGCCGTCGGCAGGGAGCACTGGAAACAGACGCTTGAAAGTTGGTCATACTGACCTCACATAAATACTCGGTCCTCCTTGCACTTAATGCAGAGAAGAACCAAAGTCTCATCCTACCCACTTATGATTCCTATGCACCAATATAAAAAGAATCTTGAATCCTGACACTAGGGATTCAGACCTCGAGTCAAATAGGATAGGGTGAAATGATAGAACAACAGTCACCTCTGCGAAGGTGGCGTGGCGCTCCACATCTATCTCGCGAAGGTGAGCCTGGAGGAAATCCGCAAAGGAGTCATGCTGTTGTGCATAGTAGTATTCCTGTGACAGCGACTGCGCCGCGAACAAGCCCAGCGAGGAGGTGCTCAGCCGGACCACGGCGTCGGGAGTGGCACAGGCCAGCAGGATCAACTTGGCCTCCTCGGACACCTTCTGGTAAAGCTCCTCAGTCAGGTCCCTGGGGCCCTGCCGATCCGTGACCTGCAGCACCACAGAGGCGCAGGTGTCAGAGTGGTAGCCGATGAAGACGTCAGAAGCGCTGTACTTGTGTCTGGCTAGGAATGGCTCTGCATTCACGTGGATGAACTTCTCCACCCACTTCTGGAGCTCTTCCACGATGCTCTTTTGCCACTTCTCCAGCACCGTGTTGAGGTCCAGGTAGTGCTTCTCCAGCCGGTTGATGAGTGGAATGGGGAAGTGTCTGTACACAACGTCTTTCTCTTCGATGACTATCAAGCGGAAGTCTGGGTGAACCCGACATTTGACACGATGGGTCCCCAGACCGAGGTCCACGTACTTCTGGCCCCCGAGGTAGACGTAGTACTGGTTGAGCGCGTCGTAGAGGCTCTCGTAGAGGTTCTGCAGGTTGAGCAGCACCACCATCTTGCCTGTTTCCATGCAGATTTTCACTCGGTTGATATTTCTGCAGATCTGGGTGTACTCTTGGTCCCTGGGAAAACTGGAACCAAAAATAATCTCTGGCTGCTGGTCTGCACTGAAGAACGTCTGCTGCAGGATCTGCAGGGCCACGTAGTTCTTGGTCAGCACGAGTAGGTAGCGGGACTCAGCACCTTCCAGCTCTCTGCCCGGCACCCTCTGCAGAGCCCCGTAAATGTTCTGCTTGATTAACTGCATGGTGCTGATTTCTTCTGAGCACTTCGCCTCAGGCAGGCTGGCTGTAAAAATCTCCAAAGCAGGGATGTCGTCTTTGCCACTGAAGTTGCGCAGAACAGCCTGTGCGATGTCGTGTGGGGAGGGCTTTCTATTAGAAGCCTTTGCCATGGCGAAGACCATTTTGATGAGGCTGTAGTAGTCACGAAGTCCGAAGAACTCCTTGTCTTGGCTCTTACACACCGTCTCATAGGCTCTGGCAAAGGAAGCAAAGTATCCCTGGATTCTGCCTTGAACGAGGCTGTCTGAAGAGCAGATCCCCTTGGCACTCTCTATCAGCTCCTTCTGGCTGGGACTGCCGCGTGACACAAAGATACCCCGGTTCATCTTGGCAGGGTCAAGAGCCCAGTTGGAAATGCCCACAAAGCCAACTTTCTTGTGAGGGGCAGGATAGTCTTCAATGCACCCATCTTCCAGCAGTGGGTGCAGGGCCTTCAGGGGCATTTTAGGTGAGTCTTCCGCCAGCCCAACCTCGTCTAGCACCACCACAGAGACGTACTGCTGCAGGTCCCGCCCCTGCTGAAAGCGGGCACACTGCTTGAAGGTGCCGATGATGCCTTGGGGGGTGGAATGCGGGCTGCATTGGAACGACACCAGATGGACCTGTTTCAGGTTCCGGAAGAGATCTGAGTAAGCAGCCTGGCCTTGCATGGCGTCTGCCACAATGGTCTTGGCAAGAGATTTGGAGCTGCCAGGCTTCCCCACCAGAAAGAGAGGAATCTTAAGCTCAATGCAGACAACCATCATGAAGACGTTCTCCTTCAGAGCCAAGTTCTTGGCAATGGTGGTCCTCAGAGGTACACCACTCAGAAAAAGATCCTGTGTTCGAGTTATTTCATCCAGAATAGTCTTACTGTCGTTATATGGTCCTCGAAAGAACCTGCAAATGGCTTTGCGATACAAGTCTTTCTTTTCTAAAGAGGCATGATAACACACACCGACAGCCAGCACCAGGGACCAGAGGACTGGGTCTCTCTCAGCGTGACTTGTGCTGGTGCTGGACTCGCAGACCAAGGGATCCAGTTTTAATAAAAGCATCTCACTGTGGTCGTAAAACCATTTGAACACTCTCATACAGCGCTCCACGTCCCTAAGGCTGACAAAGCTACACTCATTTTTTCTTTCCCTCATGAAACCCTGAGAGGCAGAAAGCACTTCTGTGATCACACGAGTCTCTTCAGGGTCCAGGTGGACGGAGTCGACCAGTCTGTGGACGATCTGCTGGATGTAGAGCTTCTCAGCAGTGTCGTTCAGCTGTCCAAAGTCCCACACCAGAGGGATCAGGCTCGGGGGCAGAGCGTGGACGCGATACACTAGCTGCCTCAGGGGGATGGAGCCCAGCCTGTCTGCTGTCTCTTCTGCCCGGACCCGGTAGCCCAGACCAGCGGACTCCAAACGACGGATAGCCTCCTCTGAGTGCTTCCGGTAGGGGTTGCAGGCGGCTATGACGTGCAAGCCAGAGTTCTTAGCCAGGGGCTGGCCGTCCACCATGCCGTCACACAGGACTTCTTTGATACAGCTGATGGCTTCTGTTGTGTTGGCCTCATCAAAGAACAAAATGGTGTCCAGCTGGTGTTTGGACTTATTGATGAAGGCGATCTTCTCAGCCTCCCTGACCTTGGAGTAGATCATGTCTGCAGTGGTTCCCCCGTGGACCTTAACCAATCTCAGATTGCCCGCAGGAGTCCCCCCGCGACGCAGGTCACTGAAGAATTTAATGAGCCTGGTTTTCCCACAGCCGGTTTCCCCCATGATGATAACTGGAATCCCGCACCGGAACCGCATTTCAATGGCAAGGATCTTAAGCATGTTGTCTGTTGTAAGCTCATATGTTTCATCAGGGTCTATGGGCCACTGGATCCCTAAGGTCAGGCACAGCCTTTCAAGCTTCTCATGCCTGGGCAGTTTGTCAAAGTCGACGTTGAAGGGCACCCTCTGAAGCAGAAGCCCCTTGTACAGGGCCAAGGTCATGATGTCTCTCTTGATCACCTTCCCGTCTAGGTGATTGACAGCATCAACACTGCCGTTTCTGTTGGGCTGCAGGTGGAAGCCTATGAATGTCATGGATGTGTGGTCACCATTGAAGAAAACGTATGGGTGGGGCTCTGACTCCCACCTCTTTCGGAGAGAGAAAGGGGCTAAATCTTCTTCTGTAACCCCATCCATGGTGACTGTGTGCTTCCCTGGGCTCTGGTCGGAGGTGTCAAGTGTTGGTGTGGCAAAATCTCTTGCCATAAAGATCATGAAAGTCACCACAAAGTTCTTGAAGCCCCTCAGGGTTTCTCCAATAACCATGGGATTGCAGAAGGGAGAGGCCTCACAGTCTCTGAGCTGATAATTCAAGAACCGAGCAAAGTTCCGAAGCTCTGACCAGGATGGGTTTATCACCCCACAGTAAATCAGGAAATATTGAAGGCATTCCTCTGGGGTGCCTTCAACGGAGCCTTCTTGGTACTGAAACATGTCTAGGTTTTGGTTTTGATAGAATCGTTTTAAATACTGGTAAGGTCTTTGGAAGGTTTCACTGTAAAATTCTGTGTGGTCCATCCCAGGCCCCGTGTAGCTCCTTTCAGGCGCCAGCTCCATGTTTATCACTTCTTTGGGAGGCCTGCAGGTGACTTTTGGGAAGACGTCAAGAAAACTGAACTGGGGAGCATGTGTACTCTGGAAACGAGAGACATGGATAAAATGGTTATAACTAAATTCCTAACAAATGCTTCGTGTGTTTTAGTCTGTGATATATGCTGGCTGAGCCTTTATGAAAAAATTACCTAAAAATATGTAGCCTTCCACAGGCGCCTTTTCTTTTTTTAATTTTGAACACAGGTTATTTTTTGCACATGAAGGTGTTGTGGAGGCTGAACAGTGAGAGCTATACTCTAATGAGGGCATTTTCCAACCCAGTGTCCTAAAACTCTACCTCTCCATCAAACACAGATGTATACAGGTGGCGTATGAGCATAAAACTCGCTTTTGCTAAGAAATTTATGACAAAAGTCTCATTCCTATCTTAACTGGCAATAAGAAAGATGCCTTCTATCACCAAATGAGATTAATAAATTCAGAGCACAGAGAAATAAATTCAGAGCTGGGATTTAAACTGGACATCTGGTATTAAGCCTGAATTGAACACACAAATTTAAGATACTGCTAATTAATAGAAAGATATCAATTTATTTTGGAGACAGGGTCCTGCTCTGTCTCCTGGGCTAGAGCACAGCGGCATCTTCATAGCTTACTATAACCTCAAACTCCTGGGCTCAAGTGATCCTCTTGGCTCAGCCTCCTGAGGAGCTGGGATGGCAGGCATGTGCCACCATACTTGGCTTACTTTTGTATTTTTTTGTAGAGACAGGGTCTTGCTCTTGTTCAAACTGGTCATAAACTCCTGGCTCCAAGCAGTCTTCCCACCTTAGCCTCCCAAAGTGGTAGGATTATAGGCATGAGCCACTGCGCTCAGCCAGAAAAGTATTTATACTCCAAATATTATTTAAAAATAAGTTTAAAGATTACATTTTCTTTACTAACATTGCACTCAGCTGCTTCACTAAGGCAGAAGTGTGGAATCACTAAAGCACATCTTTCCACTCCAGGGAGACCTGAAGGAACTGAAGAGCTTCCTGCATCACTGCACATGCCCCAACATATAGACCAGGGCAGACGCCCCAACACACAGACCAGGGCAGACGCCCAGCACATACACCAGTGCAGACACCCCAACACACAGACCAGTGCAGACGCCCCAACACACAGACCAGGGCAGACGCCCAGCACATACACCAGTGCAGATACTCAGCATACAGACCGGTGCTGAAGACCTCCTTGGCCGTACTGAGTTCTCTTCCAGGATTTCAATGATATATAAATGGCACGGATTCCGAAGCCACATTTTCCCATTTATATCCATTAAGTACTGTAAAATGAGGAGTTTGAAAAGAAACTCCGAAATTCCAGTCTGCACCTGAGGACAGAATCGCATGGGTTTGTAAATACGCAGTGATGAATCTTTCCAGCCCTGGAGCCTCTGCTGTTCCTTGTACTGATTGTTAACACAGGCACGTGCTGCTGTGTTTCAGTGAGCGGCCCCAGGAGACCACAGTACTATATTGTTACTGTGCTTGTCTGCATTTAAACGTGTTTCCCACAGCAGTCAGTACAGTCACACGCCGTGCAGTTTGTAGCCAGGGAGCAGTCCGGGCCACACAGTCATGAAACTGCCTAAGGACACACTTCTCAGAATATACCCTTATTGATAAGAGATACAGGACTGTACATGGAGAAAGCAGAAAGGAGGCAAGTTGGAGTGCGGGAATTATGTCTGCACCGAAGCAACCATGCAGCTGAAACTCAAGGGCACTTACTGAAGAGGTCACGTCCACGTGGAATATTATGGGTTTGTTTTGATATTGTGTGGCCAGGAATGGCAAGAGGGAGCCCAGGACTTGGCTGTCATCCACCCGCGGGTCTATCAGTCGTATAGTTTTCAGAGGCACTTTTGTGTTATTTAACGTCATTTTTAGTCTTTTGTGCAATCTCTTCACATAGAGAGACTTTCCTGCAACATTCAAAGATGAAAATTAGATTCTAAGGTTATAGCCAAAGCAAGAGATTCCAGATTTATTAGAAGTAATCTCTCCTGTGTAAAATTCAAAACTGAGGCAACATAACATCAGATGAAAGAATACACTTTCGAATCGTCAAATTTCCTAGTGGCTAAGCGCCCATCATCCTTCCATTTCCCTGCTACGGACAGTATTCTGAGCAGTCACATATCACTTAATGAGAAACGTGTCACCGGGCAGGTTAGTAGTTGTATGAACATCACAGCACATGTGTGTACAAGCCTTGGCGTAAGCAGGAACAACCTGCTGGGCACCCAGGCCGCATGGCAGAGCCTACCGCTCCTGGCCACACACCTGGGTGTCCTGAAAGCCGCAGGCAGCTATAACACAATGGTAAGTGTCTGTGTATCTATATACAGAAAAGGTACAGCAAAAATATGGCATTGTATCCTTAGAGGACCACCATCATATGGTTGTTGGTAGGACCATTGTTATGCACAACTCTAAGAAGTGACAGCAAAGACACGTCTCGTGAAGGAGGGGGGAAGAGCACTTATGTCCCAGGAGAATATGTGCTGACAGTGTGTCAGCAGGGCAGGAACTAGTACGCTTCTTCCTGTCAAGGGGAGCATGCTGGTAACTGGGGGCAGCCTAGAGCCTCAGCCCCTCTCGAGGCAGAGCATCGCACCTCCACTGCTCTCACCACCAGCATCAAGCTCAGGGAGGCCAGTGGGGCTTACAGGGAAAAAGTAGACAGCAGACATGTTTTCTTAGAGGAGGAAGCGTGCAGGGGGTGTCAGGACCTGCCCAATTCAAGAAACCAGGTGAGAAAGGGTGGCCCATTTTGGTACAGAGGAGTCAGGCCCTCCCCGAGAAGTGCGTCCTCTGAGTGGCCTACTGACAGGGAGGGCAGGGTCATCAGCCAGCCCCAAGGAGATGGGGACCCCCACACTCATTACCAACGCCAGCTCGCTCGGAGGCCACGATCCCGACACACATCCGGTCCCTGAACACAGCTGCTGCCGACAGGTACTGTTTTGGGACCTGGTAGTGACGTGCCAGGTAGGCCCGGATGTCTTCGAGGGGCTCCTGGGGGGTGACGAGGACCCTGTGCTGGCTGAAGGCTGAGGGCAGGTAGCTGTGCTCGCGCTCACAGTCACACACCATGACCAGCTGGTAGTCCTCCCGGTGGCGCCGCTGGCACAGGCTCTGTAGGAGCTCCTCCACCTTGCAGGCCGCCTCGTAGCCCAGCTGGTCTGCGAACAGCAGGCTGTAGACCTTGCGCCCGGGGTAGCCCGGGCTGAGGCAGCGGCGTACGAGCAGCTCCACCTCCTCAACGGTGGTCTCTGGGCCGCAGAGCAGCACCTCGTCGTAGGTGGGGAGGGGCTGGGCTGGGGCCTGCATGTAGATGGCCAGGGCAGCCCGCAGCACCTCCGAGTGGCTGCAGACAACGAGGTTGGGCCGGCCAGCCTGCAAGCCTTGCGGGAGGCACCGCTCCACGGGGGGCCCGCCACTCCTTGCCAGGCGAGTTAGACAGTGGCCGAGGGCCTCCAGGTCCAGGCAGTTGGGCAGAAAGGCACTCAGGCACTCTGTCGACTGTTCCATAATGACCCTCAGCTTGTACACCAGGCTGGCCTCAGGGAAGAACCTCTTTGGTAACTCTTTAATCATTTTCATTGCACGATGTCGAGTGGCCTTCGGATCATGCCCCACAGAGGCCCTGATGACATCCGTTGGGGTGCAGTGGCCTTTGATGAAGGACAGCATCGTCAGGGCAGCTTCACTGGGGGTCTTCTTCTTGAGCTCGGTGCTCAGGTAAACCAGCTGCTCTGCAGTATAGAAATTGAGGTAGAAGTGCTCCTCACGCTTCTTGGCCACAAATGTCTGCCAGTGGACCAGAAAATCCTCCATCTCCCTGCAGAGGCATTCCAGAAGCTCAGCGACGTCCCCACTGCCCGTCAGGTGAAGCATCAGCTCCAAGTCAAACTCTATGCGGATGGAAATGCCTCTCCTGGGAGAACAGTAGACCTCAGCGGTCCAGGTCCTAAACAGCATGTTCCCCTCAGAGTAGAGGTCGAGGAAGGCCTGGACCAGCCTCTGCACGCTGCAGAACACCTGGGGGAACAGAACCGTAAGGCCCCAGTGCAGGGCTCTGCACAGGGGTGACACGCTCGCTCACCCGCTGAGAGCCAAAGCACACAGCGTCCTTCGTGACCTGTGTCATCAGTCTAATCAGAGGGGCACTCCTTAGAAATGTAGGGATGAAGGTTATCATTTGCAAAGTACAAATGAACTTTTAAGAAAAGAACCCATAATAAAATTGAGAGATTATTACACACACCCTGAGCCTCTGTCAGTGTCTGCTGTTCCGATGGAGGATGTCCACCTAGACCAGTGGCCCTTTAATACAGTTCCTGTGGGTCGTGATACAGACTTTGAGAAACGTTGACGGAGACCACGTGTGTCTGCTGTGCTGATGGAGGGTGTCCACCTAGACCTTGAGTGTCTGCTGTGCTGATGGACACTGTCCCCCTAGACCTTGAGCGTCTGCTGTGCTGATGGACACTGTCCCCCTAGACCTTGAGTGTCTGCTGTGCTGATGGAGGGTGTCCACCTAGACCTTGAATGTCTGCTGTGCTGATGGACACTGTCCCCCTAGACCTTGAGTGTCTGCTGTGCTGATGGAGACTGTCCCCCTAGACCTTGAGCGTCTGCTGTGCTGATGGACACTGTCCCCCTAGACCACGTGTGTCTGCTGTGCTGATGGACACTGTCCACCTAGACCACGTGTGTCTGCTGTGCTGCTGGAGGGTGTCCCCCTAGACCTTGAGTGTCTGCTGTGCTGATGGAGACTGTCCCCCTAGACCATGTGTGTCTGCTGTGCTGATGGACACTGTCCACCTAGACCATGAGTTTCTGCTGGCTCATAGAGAGTGTCCACCTAGACCATGAGTGTCTGCTGTGCTGATGGAGACTGTCCACCTAGACCACGCGTGTCTGCTGTGATGGACACTGTCCACCAAGACCATGTGTGTCTGCTGTGCTGATGGAGATTGTCCACCTAGACCATGTGTGTCTGCTGTGCTGATGGAGGGTGTCCACCTAGACCACGAGTGTCTGCTGTGCTGATGGAGACTGTCCCCCTAGACCTTGAGCGTCTGCTGTGCTGATGGAGACTGTCCCCCTAGACCTTGAGCGTCTGCTGTGCTGATGGAGGGTGTCCCCCTAGACCTTGAGCGTCTGCATTCTTGCTGATTAGTTTCTAAGAACTAGAGACTCGTCTAGTGGGTGATCTCTTCAGTGTGGTGCCACCTCCCAGCTTGGGACAGTCTATTCTGAATCCTAAGGAGGAACCAACCCCAGGGCCTGCCCGCCTCAGACTTGTCTCTGGGGCAACGAACTAGGATCACAGACACTGTGCCAAATCATGAACTCCACTCTCCAAGGGCCTAAAAGCAGAGCCATTCCTATAACTCAGATCGCAGCTCACACCCTTTCTGTGTTCTCAGGCAACCCAGCCATGAGAGTGCCCAGCCCAAACAATGAGATGGCCACAGCAGCTCAGCGCCTCTGCAAATATGAGTCCTCACCTCGGAAAACCTGTCCACTTCAGCGTTGCTATGATCCTTCTTGCCAGACATCAGCATCAGTTTATTTAAAAGCTCCTTCAGCTCTTCTGAAGAGTAGGCCCGTGGCTCCACACGGCCACCACGATCCTCTGGGAGGATCAGGCGTAGAACTGTGTCAGCAGAAATCTGTGAAAGGTCATGGGTCAGGGGTGGCCACTCTGTGGCCGAAACCCCTGGCTTTGCTGAGCCTATAAAAGCGTCACCCAGAGCTGTGTCTGAGACTGGGGCTGCTCACCTGCTGGCCTCCTTTGCAGGCCTTGATCTCATAGATGCCTTTGCTGTTGATGGCGGTGGCCAGGGACAGCGATGAGAGTTCTACAGATCCGTGACTTTCCTTCACTGTTTTCAGCCACTCCAAGTTCCTGGCGGAATCAAGCTGTCGGGACAGGAGAGGTACAGGCCGGGGTCCCACCAATCCCTTTCTTCCTCTTCCTCCTGCAGCCTCCTCCCTCCTCTGCTCCATAGGGCAGCCTCCTTTCACTCCTCCCCAGGGTGAAGGATGCAGCTGCCCACCGGCCCCCTAGCTGGGTCAGCTTGCCTAGAGTGCTCCTCATTGTCTTTCTCAGGACCCCTGCCACTCACGGCTATTGTTTCTGTGCAAAGCTGCAGCCACCTTTGTACCTGTGCCTGGCACCCTGACTGGCCTGCACAGGGCAGGGCATGGGGCCTACGTTTCTGGACATGAGGACGAGGGTGAGCAGCCACAGGTCTGGCCTGGCTGTCCACTCTGGGAGCCCTGCCAGGAGGGCCGGGGAGAGCTGAGTGTTAGTCCTTTTGGGGTCCCTGAGTATAATCAGAAGAAGTTAAGAAAAAACTGCACCAGAGGCATTTGGCAGTGTGGGCTTCCAGCAGGAGGACAAGGGCAGCTCCACCTCCTCGAGCCTCTGTCACATCCTCCTCCCTCCAGTGGAGGGGACAGCTGTCCTGAGCACCCTGGGCACCTGGACATAGTCAACTCAGACCCTGGTACAGGAAGTTTCCTGAACCTAATAATCTGTATTAATTCTGGAAAATACGGAAAATACTCGAAAGCGACAGAATAAAATGACAATTATTACCATTCAGAGAAAAATACGGGCATCATTTTCGCATATCTTCTTTTAGTATTTTTCCTCATGTTTTATACCATAGTTTATTCTTGCCTATAATGTAATTTTGTATCCCATTTACTGATAACCAGATGGATAAAGAATTGCCATTTATAAAGAAAAACTTTCGATTTATTTATTTATTTTGTGACAGAGTCTCATTTTGTTACTCTTGGTAGAGTGCCGTGGCAAAGCTCACAGCAACCTCCAACTCCTGGGCTTAGGCGATCCTCTTGTCTCAGCCTCTGGAGGAGCTGGGACTCCAGGTGCCCACCACAATGCCCGGCTATTTTTAGAGACAGGATCTCTCTGGCTCTAGCTCAGGCTGGTCTGGAACTCGTAAGCTCAGGTGATCCGCCTGCCTTGGCCTCCCAGAGTGCTAGGATTACAGGCGTGAGCCACCGCACCCAGCCCTGAAAATTTTTTTTTTTTTTTTTTTTTTTTGAGACAGACCCTCAAGCCACTGAAAAGCTTTTTTAACATTGCTTTCGGGGGTGTGTACAGGTCTATACTGTACTGGTGTGCCCCTACTGCAGCTAAAGCAGCGCTTCATTCACCTGCTTTGCAGCCAGAAGACTTACCAGTTTAGTAGGCAGGTGCTGGTCATTGTCCAGAGCCTTCCACAGGTCTTCCAGATGTTCCATGAACACAAGGAAACCTGCTTTCGAGTCCAGCTTATACAGCAGGGGGGCATAGCCCTGCACGGCGTCGTGGAAGCAGGCCACCCGGTCCACATCTATGTCATTCTCGCCTGCCGAGATGGAAGCCAGGTCCACAAACACCTTCAGCTCCGTGATGCCTGGGGAGGAGAGGAGAGAGCAGTACGGGGCCTTTCCATGAGGGCACAAGGCTCCGTCCTGGACGGGAATCTTTAAGGAGGCTATAAATAGATGTTCAATGAGTTTTTAAGGATTTATCTGCTTTCTGCTTTCAATAAGAATCTAGGTGTGTGGTGGCAGGCCTGTAGTCCTAGCTACTCGGGGAGCATGGTGGGGCGGCAGGATTGCTTGAGGCTGGGGAGTTCAAGGCTATACTGAGCGACGATGATGCCACTGCACTCCAGCCCAGGTAGCAGAGCAGGACCCTAGCTCAAATAAATAAATAAATAAAAGGAATGTAGGGCACTTAGTCTTTCACAGCATATGCACTCATCAGTGACCCCTACCCAACCTTTTCTGACAGCAGTGTCCCAGGCCCTGCGCTGGGCTTCTACGTACCTCATCTCCTTCAATCCACACATTACCATCTAAACAAAAGAAACTGAGGCTCAGCTGGTAAATAATATGTTGACAATTAACTATAAAAAACTGAGATAGATGGCTTAGCACCTGTGGCTCAATGGGCTAAGGCGCCAGCCATATACACCTGAGCTGGCGGGTTCGAATCCAGCCTGGGCCCGCCAAACAATGACGGCTGCAACCAAAAAATGGCCAGGCGTTGTGGCGGGCGCCTGTGGTCCCAGCTACTCCGGAGGCGGAGGCAAGAGACTCGCTTGAGCCCAGGAATTGGAGGTTGCTGTGAGCTGTGATGACACAGCACTCTATCCAGGGTGACGGCTTGAGGCTCTGTCTCAAAAAAAAAAAACAAAAAACTGAGATAGAAAAATAGAAAAAAACTGAGATTGGCTCACCGCCTGTAGCACAGTGGTTATGGGGCCAGCCATATGTACCAAGGCTGGCAGGCTCAAACCTGACCCAGGCCAGCTAAACAACAAGGACAACTGCAACAAAAAAATAGCTGGGCATTGTGGTGGGCACCTGTAGTCCCAGCTCCTTGGGAGGCTGAGGCAAGAGAATCGCTTAAGCCCAAGAGATCAAGGTTGCTGTGAGCTATGATGCCACAGCACTCTACCAAGAGTGATATAGTGAGACTCTGTCTCAAAAACAAACAAAAAAAGAGATTATTCTTGAGCTAATTATTAATCAAAGGAGGTGCATCGACCTGATCAAACTGAACCAAAGAGGCCAAGTGTGGTGGCTCACACCTCTAATCCCAGCACTGCGGAGGCTGAGGCAGGAGGGTGTCATGAGCCAGGCACTGCAGGCTACAGTGAGTTATGAGTAGACCACTGTCCTCCAGCCCAGGCCACAGACTGAGACCCTGTCTCAATACAAAATAAATTAATAAATAAAAAGGACAAAGCCAGAACAGCCTCTGACCCCCCAGCCCCACCTCACACCAGCGCCCCCTGCCCTTCCTTCCTCCCTCTCCTTCTCCCCCCTGAACGCTGTCAAAGGCTCCTAAGCTACAGAACTAAGAAGCTGCCGTAAATAGACAGCGTTCATGCAGATGCTGGGACAGAGTCCATGGGCAAGAGCTCTCTTTGTTCAACCAAAAGGAGAGGCTGAAGGGCACAGATTTTTAAGAAAATGACTCTAAGCCATTCATAACATCCAGAGCCAGAACGGCAGGGAAATGGTTTTTACCCAGCACCTGAGAAAGGCCAAGTGGGGGTGACCTCGACCAGCGACAGTGAGCCACAGTGGCCCTCTACCTGAAGGACACACATGTGAGCAAGGGGCTGCACTTCCCAAAGTCTAGGGACACTACACAGAGAACCACCTGGAAACCCCTGCAGACCCCTGGCATCTACCTCCCAGCGCCTCCTGCACCCAGCTGATGAATTCCTTCCTCAAGGTCAGCACCTCCAGACACTGGCACCGCTCCGGGCTGATGCCCTGCAGCTGCTTCTTGGCTCGGATAAGCTGCTGGTTGATCTGGACCAGTTTCTCATGGCGAAAGTCGTTTAAATTCTCGGTCTGCAAGGCAAAGCTCTATTGTGGACTGGAGTCGCCAGGCGCAAACCCAGAGTCTGCGAGCGCCAGCACTGTTGGCCCGACAGCCCATCCCTCCCCGGGCTCCCGGACCTGTGGCTGCTGCAGGGGTTCGCCTGTTCCTCTGTACCTGACAACACTGACAGTCATGGGGAAGTTAAGACCCATTCCTCACAGTACCCTGCCCGTTGCGTGTTGTCCTTTCTGCTCCACCAACAAAGAAAAAGGCTCACAGTAGTCACTCGCTCAGAGACACACTGCTGGGATTTGAGTGTGAGCGTCTGACGGCAAACTTCCGTGCTAACCTTTAGTCACTGTCATACTGGTCTGTACTCTAACAGAGGCATACGTATCTTATAAACGCTCCCCTAAAAACAGAAAGCGACAGACTCACTGCTTAACTCTGACAGAAACAACTTGTCATTCACTGCTTCTCAACGGCACGAGGAGATGCGAGTGGCTAGCCAGCAGAGTAACCTAAAGAGGATTGTACTAAAGAAGGACTGTGGTCCCTTCCCGAATTCTTGATCTTCACACTGACCTGAGTGAGTGTGAAGGGGACAGTGAAGCCCAGAGCACATTCGGGCCTCAAGCACAACACGAGCAGGAGCCCTGAAGGGAGCTGCCGGTCACCCGTGCAACCTTTAGAGCCAGAAGCCGGCACCTCCCCACCCCCACTCCAGAGTCCCCAGCAAATAACTCACAAAGTGTAATAAAGTGTGAAGGACCAAGAAGTCGCCGGTCAGTCCCAGAATCTCTTTGACCTTCAAGATGACCTTGGCTGAGCGGACAGCCTGGTGCAGGTTATGGTATTCCCGGATCTGCTCGACTCGCTCCGGGATCCAATCCCTTGGGACCTGGCTGTGCACAGAACACATGGTCTTGAGCTCTGTATGCAGTGCACTGTATTTATTCACAAAGTCCTTGAAGAGAACATCGATTTCTGCAAAGGTGACCTCTCCTGATTTCAGATCCCGATAAAACTGAGTGAACTTCATGTAACAAGGATGATACAGATCACTATACATCTCGTCAAGCTGCAGCAGTTGCCCTTCTGATTCTTCTTCAGGCTTACTCAGCAGCTTGGCGGCTTCTTCCCAGAAGATCTGGAAGGTGTGGCTGTCTTTCAGCAAGTCTATGTTTTTAGCCATTTCTTGGATTTGGGGGCTTAATTGGTAATGTGTTGTGCCGTGCAGGGGTGTGGTGGGTGATGTCACCGTCATGGCTTCATTTAATCTCTTGCTGCTGAGGTCCTCCGAGTGTCTCTGTGCGATCTCGCCGACATCCACTAGAGAGAGAGGAAGAACACAGCAGAAGTCAAAGCTCTGTGACAACAGCCTTTTCTTTTTCTTTCCCAGTATTTACTCTGTTCAGTTCTCTAAGGAACCCCAAGTGAACACGGCTCAGTGAGAATTCAAAGGTCTCCCCTTTCCTCGGGCTCGGTCATCAATTTTCCTGACAAAGAAAGCGTCCCAGCCCTAGGTAGAGACGACGGTTTGGAAACATGCATCTCTTTATCTGCTACCCAAATCTCACTCCAATGACAGAACAGAAATGGTTTTTAGAAAGTCAAAAGCCAATAAGGATGAGAGGAGGAGGAGAAAGGAGAGAGTAGCAACAAAATGTGGGATTTGAAAATGGGCTGTACCAGCGGCACGTGATGTTGGTCACACAGTGGGGAAGGCTGAGAGTCAGCAGGCGCCCTAAAGGCCCAGACGCTGGTCGCACAGGAGGTGACAATGAAACGAGCAGGACTGGGCACGGTCGGCCGTGTCCACCCCACCGTGACACAGTAGGTGGACGGCCCCACTCAACACTCAGGGTGCAGAGGTTGTGCCTGTGCTTCTCCCTCTTGGCTCCCAGAAAACCTTACCCTCCAGGCAGAGAATGGAAATCTGACCAGCCCGAGAGAGGAGACGTCAAGACACACCCTGCTACAAGGCCAGGCCAGGGCCCACAGGGCAGCTCCCCGCCCACAACCCAGCTCAGGCCCGTAGAGCTCTAAGCCCATTTATTAGGGCTCTCCGTTAATTAAAACTAACAAGAATTTCCAGACATAGGAAGAAAGTCAAAACAAAGCAGCAGGTGAAAGTCACTTGGAAGAAACAGGACTATGCACAGCCTCTGGAGAAGCGTGTCAGAGAGCTGGGCCACTGCAGCCATGGACAGGGCTGGTGACGCCAGAAAGGTCACACAGAGAAAAAGGGTCCCTTTAAATTAAATGTACAGAGGGCACCAAAAAGTGCATACAACTGTAAGAAAGTAAACACGTGGTATTAAATTTGTAATGCTCAAGTCACATTTGACTTCTGCAATTACAAGTAAGCAAATGAGACTGGTACGCATCTTTGGTTATCTGTATATATTGAATATTACAATTTTAATGCAGTTTTTATCCTTTGATAAAATGTGTATGTATTTTTTGGCACCCTCTGTGTACATGAGGGCTGAAATTAAAAATTAACAGACAGTTTGGAAGACCAAGTTCTAAGGAAATCTCTTAGCAAAGCAAAAAACAGAGATAGAAAATAGGAGAGAAAATTTATAAAAGTCAGATGACCATTCTACGAGGTCCCATGGCCAGGAGAAAAAAATAATTAAATAATTCCAGATAATTTCTCAGAGCTCAGATTTCCCAGGACTTAGATGTCTGGATTAGAAAGACCTGCCTACTGACGCCCAACACCACCGATGAATGCCAGGGCGCACTGGAAAGTCTGGGCAACCAGGAACAGAGACATCCCACCACCTGCAATCAGGATGACTTAAACCCTGACTCTCGAGCCACCTCAAATTATAATATAACGGGAGTCATGGGTGACGGAAGGTTCTGTGTACAGGGCACAGATTGGAAATGCAGAGATCTCAGCCCTCACCTTCCACGACAATAATTAATGCTGACACCAGAAAATCTGGGAGACATTTACACATGTTATTTAGAGACATGGCAGAAAAACACCAAAAAGATGACTCTAAAACAGGTGAAAATTACTCTCTGGCAAATATACATACAACTTTGTTAAAAAAATTTTTAAGAAGCCTTCTGTCCACGCAGGGTACAGTGGCTCGTGCCTATAATCCCAGCACTCTGGGAGGCTGAAGTGGGAGGATCCCTTGAACTCAGGAGTTATAAACCAGCCTGAGCAAGAGCTGGAGGCAGGAGGATCTCTTGAGCCCAGGAGTTTGAAGTTGCTATGAGCTGTGACACCACGGCACCCTACTCAGGGCAACAGAGCAATGCTCTGTAGCCAAAGGGGAAAAAAAAAGCCTTCCCTGCAAAATACAGCTCTGCTGCCAGATAGCCTCTTTTGTTTATGCCAGTTCTTTCTTTTTTCTTTTTTTTGAGACAGAGTCTCACTATGTCACCCTAAGTAGAGTGCTGTGGTGTCACAGATCACAGCAACCTCAAACTCTTAGGCCTATGTGATTCTCTTGTCTCAGTCTCCCAAATAGCTGGGGCTACAGGCGCCTGCCACAACGCCCGGCTATTTTTTTGAGACAGAGCCTCAAGTTGTTACCCTGGATAGAGTGCTGTGCCATCACAGCTCACAGCAACCTCCAATTCCTGGGCTCAAGCAAGTCTCCTGCCTCTGCCTCCCAAGTAGCTGGGACCACAGGTGCCCGCCACAACGCCCAGCCATTTTTTGGTTGCAGCTGTCATTGCTGTTTGGCGGGCCCAGGCTGGATTCGAACCCGCCAGCTCAGGTGTATGTGACTGGCGCCTTAGCCCGTTGAGCCACAGGCACTGAGCCCCAGCTATTTTTTTTTTTTGCAGTTGTCATTGCTGTCTAGCTGGCCTGGCTGGGCTCGAACCCACCAGCCTCAGTGTTATGTGGCCGGTGCCCTACCCACTGCGCCATGGATGCCACCCCATTTATGCCAGTTCTTAAGCATAGACACCACCTTGTACCAGATGCTTCACGTTCTCACACAACTTCAGGAGGCTATCAACCCATCCTCTCTCTCTGTGCAGGAAATGTAGTTCGCACTTTCTCCAATCCAGAACTTTCTTCATGTCGCATTTTCTCTCCTGGGGTGAAAGATTTTTTTCCTCTGGAAAACAACACAAGAAAGTGGCCCAACAGATCAGATAAACGCCATTTTCCGTGTCAGCCCATGTCCTCTCCCGCCTTTGGACATGGTATGAGGACATCCACCTTCACTGCTATGAGGATGTAGGCTGTTCTCATACGACCACTGGATGCCAAGTCACGCGCTCAGCAGCATGGAAGAAACACAGAGCAGGAGCTCTGGGTCTTCCATTAGATTTCTAAACCAATTCCTATCAACTTACTGGCAAGAGCCACTCATTACAAAGGCTGAGAAGAACACGTCTTTACAAAAGTGTACATATAGACACAAACAACTCTGGTTCTTGCAATTCCTCAGCCGCCAGAAATGCACGCCTCAAACTGACACTTACTTAGCTGCCAGATGTCAAGAAACTGTTTCTCGTGCTTCATAATCAGCTCCAGTTGTCCAACTAAAACTGCCCCACTGACGAGGTCACCAGCAACTTTTGTGAACACAGAGTCAGCAGCGGCCATCAGCTTCTTGCCTTCCTCCGTGATGTTCGCTAATATCTTCTCATCAGATCCTGGTGAGTTGGGAACAGTTAGAACAGTGGCCTTCCCACCTTGCGTCTCACTGTTGCTTACGTGGGAATTCCCAATAACCTCGTTTTGTCCCAACTTCTGCAAATACAAGCAGAGTCAGTCAGCACGCCCAGATGTGCCCGCCAGCACCTTGGCTCCGTGCCCACTCAAACTCATCTCCTGAATGACTTCTTGTTCATAAAAATGGTCAGAACCAGCCAGAAGAACCACCTTTCTTAGGTTTTTAACTGCCCCCTTCAGTATACTGAATATATTTCTTACACTGCACATAAGCTTTAAAATCCCCCATTCTGAGCACATTCACAGTAGCCGAATGGGCGCAGTCACTCTCAGCAGGGACCGAGTAACAAGACGGGCTCGTGGGGCCCCTAGTACAGCACACAGACACACATGTGGCAATGTCACACTCTGCACGTCTCAGCTGTCTCACAGAACTTGGGATGTGAATTTTGAGATCAATTGCAAGGGCAGAATTTTTATTTATTTACTTTTTATTTATTTTATTTTTTGAGACAGAGCCTCAAGCTGTCACCCTGGGTAGAGCGTCTTGGCATCACAGCTCACAGCAACCTCTAATTCCTGGGCTCAAGCGAGTCTCCTGCCTCCGCCTCCCCAGTAGCTGGGACTACAGGCGCCTGCCACAACGCCCGGCCATTTTTTGGTTGCAGCCGTCATTGTTGTTTGGCGGCCCCAGGCTGGATTCAAACCCACCAGCTCAGGTGTACGTGGCTGGCACCTTAGCCCATTGAGCCACAGACGCCGAGCCGAGAGGACAGAATTTTTAAACATGTTTCATTTAAACACCAAAAGATTTCTGTACCAGTGATATTAGACTCATACAGTTACTAAGCACATCTCTACCAGTAAAAACAAATACAAAAACAAATCCAGGGTGGGCGCCTGGCTCACGCCTGCGATCCCAGCACTCTGGGAGGCCGAGGCAGGTGGACTGCTTGAGCTTACAAGCAGGCTGAGCCCAGGCCTCTGAGCAAACAGGAGACCTTATCTCTACTAAAAGTAATACAAAAATTAGCTGAGTGTTGTGGTAGGCACCTGTAGTCCCAGCTACTTGGGAGGCTGGGGCAAGAAGGTCATTTCAGCCCAAGAGTTTGAGGTTGCTGTGAGCTGTGACACCATGGCACTCTACCCAGGGTGACTGAGTGAGACTATGTCAAAAACAAACAAAAAATAAGTAAAATACACACACACACACATATATACACATATACATGCATACATATATATGTATATATATAGCAGCTTTACTCTTATTAATAATTTAAATTTAGAAGTAACCAAGACATCCTTCAGTAGGTGAGTGGATAAGCAAACTGTTGTCCATCCAGACAATGGGATACCAGACGGCTCACGTCTATAATCACAGTGCTTTCAGAGACCAAGGAGAGAGGGTCACTTGGCGCCAGGAGTTTGAGACCAGTGATGAGATCCCATCTCCACAAAAAAATTTAAAAAACAGCTGGGCATGGGCAGTGCCTGTGGCTCAAAGAAGTAGGGCGCCAGCCCCATATGCTGGAGGTGGCGGGTTCAAATCCACCTCTGGCCAAAAAAAAAAAAAATAGCCGGGCATGCTATTAATAAATAAAAAATAATTAAAAAATAGCCGGGCATGCTATAATAGATGGCACATGCCTGTAGTCCTATCTTCTCAGGAGGCTGAGGCAGGAGGATCACTGGAGGCCAGGAGCTGAAGACCAGCCTGTCCTCAAACTCGCTGCTACATAGCAAGACCTCATCTCTACAAAATACATTTTTAAAAATTAGCCAGGCATGGTGACTTGCACTTGAGGCTGAGGCAGAAGAAGTGCTTGAGCCCAGGAGTTCAAGATTATGATGAGCTATGATCTCACCATTGTATTCCAGCCAGGTCATAGAGTGAGACTCTGTCCCAAAAAAGAAAAAAAAAAAAATCTACCAAGCCATGCAAAGACATGGAGAACCCCTAAATGCATACTGTTAAGTACAGCCGGAAAGGCCACATCCATAGGATTCCACTACAGGGCATTCCGGAAAAGACTACAGGGGAGAGAGTCGGTGGCAGGACACAGGGGATTGGCAGGGCAGGGACGCCACTGTGTGGTGCTGTAGTGACAGTCACATCAGGACACATGTGTCCAAACCCACAGAACACACAACACCAAGAATGAAAGTTAATGTGAACTGCGGACTTCAGGTTAATGATAATGTGTCAGCAGAGGGGCGTCAGTGGTGAAAGTTAAAAACAGGGCTCTGTGGGGGGGGGGGCTGGTGTAGGAGAACTCTGTACTTTGTTTTATTTTTCTGTAGCCCTAAAACTGCTCTAAGAAGCAGTTTTTTTAATTTAAAAACCACAGAAATAATCTTTTCGTGTGAGTAGTGCAGACCTAACATATGCCGCAGTTCCCCAATCAGTGAACTTCTTTTACCCACAGCTACCCAGACACATAAGGTGCTCAGCGATTTTTTTTTCTTTTTTGGCTGTCCCAGTTATCTGGTGAAACTGAGACGCACAGTTGTCTAAACCTGGGAGTTTTAGTTCCAAATGCAATGCTTTCCCACTAAAAGATCTGTCTACCATCTTACAAAACTGAATGTAACATTTTTGTTTGTTTGTTTTTGTAGAGACAGAGTCTCACTTTATCGCCCTGGGTAGAGTGCCGTGGCGTCACACAGCTCCCAGCAACCTCCAACTCCCGGGCTTAGGCGATTCTCCTGCCTCAGCCTCCCGAGTAGCTGGGACCACAGGTGCCCGCCACAACGCCTGGCTATTTTTCTGTTTTGCAGTTTGGCTGAGGATGGGTTTGAACCCGCCACCTTTGGTATATGGGGCTGGAAACCCACTCGATGAGCCACAGGTGCCGCTCCTGAATGTAACATTTTTAGACCAGTATGTCTCTCTCCCTCTTTGATCACAAAGTACTTGTGGCGTGGGGGCGGGCGGGAGGATCAGACAGCACAGCCCTTCACTGTGTGTGAGGGCAGTGTGGGGCTGGACACTCTTCACGGATCTCCACGTAACAGGGAGTGGTTTGAGAGCAACACACACCTGGGTCTGGATTTTAAGTTCTTAACTCTTAATCTTCGACACCTTGGGGACCAACATTGCATTCAACAGCTGTGTTTTCTCCTCTAGAAACTGGAGGCCTTAATAAGGCCACTTAGAAAGGACTGTTTAAGGGCACAGTGTCAGCACGGTAGCTGGTGTACAGTAGGCACTCGCCGAGCAGGGTATTACAGGGTATTTGCGATACAAGACATCTGAGCCTTCCTGGACCTCTCTGTCCAATCTACCTCCTTCATCAAACACCAGTCCAACCCAGTTGAGTTTCCTCTCAAATGTTCTGCCCCATTGCTGCTCCCCAAAGTCAAGAGGACACCAATTTCACCAAGCTGATGTTCCCGCACCCCCACCCCCACCACACATACCATACAGTTTGAAAAGATGCTTGACATCTGGCCCAGTGAGCAGGTGCTTTAAAATGTCATCCAAGTCATCCACGGCCTTCCCATCATTTCTCGGCCAGGACTTACTGATCACCGCAGACACAAGGGTGCCGAATTTCCACAAATCATGGTGAGAGATTCGCTCAAGGATACTGGTCTGAGACTATCAGGAAATTCACAAAAGAGGGAAATTTAGATGTTTTTACTGGTTTGTTTTTAAGTAACAAAAATAAATCACCCACTCAATAGCATTTCAGAAACCTACTGTAACTAGTTTTATGAAGCCTCAAAAAAAAAAAAAAAAAGGCAAAACAGTAAGATACTTAAAGTTTCTTAGAGATTCTCATCTCCCCTTGTGCCATCTCCCTGAGAGACCAGTACCAATGAGCACACAGTCACTTTCTCCCCTCTATCAACATTTCTGGCCAGTTTCTACATTTTCTGGGACTGTCATGTTATTAAAAAACACCAACAATGAATAAATCTTTAATACATCTTATATATACACATATATTGGTTTTTATTTATTTACTTATTTATTTTTTTGAGACATCGTCTCACTATGTTACCCTTAGTAGAGTGCTGTGGCATCACAGCTCACAGCAACCTCAAACTCTTGGGCTTAAGCGATTCTCTTGCCTCAGCCTCCTCAGCAGCTGGGACTACAGGCACCTGCCAAATACCCAGCTACTTTTTGTTGCAGTTGTCATTGTTGTTTAGCTGGCCTGGGCTGGTTTTGAACCCGCCACACTATGACCACTGTGCTATAGGCACCAAGCCATATATGTTGGCTTTTGTTGAGACAAAGTCTTTTTCTCTCACCCTCGGTAACATGCCGTGGTGTCCCAGCTCACGGCAACCTCAAACTCTTGGGTTCAAGTGATCCTCCTGCCTCAGTCTCCCTAGTAGCTGAGATTACAGGCTCCCACCACAGCTGCTAGTTTTTCTATTTTTATTTTTTTACAACTATGGATAAATTTATAGTCATGAAAGAATATATAAACAAAAACACATGTTTAATTCATGAATGGAGGTGTCTGGGCTTTTGCAGATGCTCAATGAAATAGCTCCCCAAAAAGAACAAAGAAGGTCGGAGTTGGGGTTCTGACTTTGGCCCCACTTTTGATGGCTGATTTTTAGTAGAGATGGGGTCTCCCTCTTGCTCAGGCTGGTCTCGAACTCTGTAATACCAATAGAATAAAATCACAGACACAGAAAAAGTATCTGACAAAATTCAACTCCCCTTATGATCAAATACACTCAACAAACTGGGAATAGAAAAGAACTTCCTCAACCCGATAAGAAGCACCCATGAAAAACCCACAGCTAACACCACATATGGGGGTAAATGAGCAAAAGCTTCCCCTAAGGTCACGAGCAAGACAAGCACGCTCCCTTCTGCCACTTCTGTTCTTTCTTTCTTTCTTTTTTGAGACAGAGCCTCAAGCTGTCACCCTGGATAGAGTGCTATGGCATCACAGCTCACAGCAACCTCCAATTCCTGGGCTCAAGCGAGTCTCCTGCCTCCGCCTCCCAAGTAGCTGGGACCACAGGTGCCCGCCACAATGCCCGGCCGTTTTTTGGTTGCAGCCGTCATTGTTGTTTGGCGGGCCTGGGCTGGATTCGAATCCACCAGCTCAGGTGTACGTGGCTGGTGCCTTAGCCCATTGAGCCACAGGCGCCGAGCCTGCCACTTCTTTTCAACATGGTACTGGAAGTCTAGCCAGGACAGTTAGGCCAGAGAAAGAAAAGGCATTCAGGTGGGAATGGAAGGGGCAAAACTATGTTTATTAGTAGAAGAGACCTCAAAAAAAATAAAAAAGGCCTAACAGAACAGCAATTCCACTCAGGATACACCCAACAGAGATGGAAACGTGTCCACGTATCAACTGGTCTACTAACGTTCCAGCGGCACAGTTACGCTCGCCAAAAGGAGAAGTGACCCAGCTGTCCATCAGTGGACAAGCGGATAAACACAGTGTCACACAGCCGGACAACGGGACAGCACTGAGCCATGAACAGAAAGGAAGGACGGGTTAAGCATCCCTAATCTGGAAATCCAAAATCCAGAATACTCCAAAATCCCAAACTTTGGAGTACTGACAGGACACCACAAATGGAAAGTTCTACACATACGCATTTAACACGAACTTTGTTTCATGTGTAAAATTTGCCCATCCCCAAAATATCTCATTCTGAATATGCAATCATTTCAAAATTCAAAAACATCCACAGTCTGAAAGTCTTCTGGTCCCAAGTATTTTAGCCAAGGAACGCTGGACCTGTCCTGCCACCTGCCACGGTGTGGTGGACTCGTGAGACATCACGCTCAGTGAAATGAGCCACGTACAAAGGCACACCTGTGTGACTCCATTCTGTGACGGTCCAGAACAGAAAGCTAAAGAGACAGAAAGTAGCTTAGTGGCCGCCAGGGCTGGTGCGGGAGGGTCCAGGATGGTAGCTAAAGGGTTGGGGGCTTCTTTCTGCGGTGATAAAATGTTCTACAAGTGACTGCGGGGACAGCTGTACATTCTGTGAATATGTACCAGAACTAGTTGAATTACAACTTTCAATATGTGAACTTTATAGTCTGTGAAGAATATCTCAATAAGTGCTTAACAAAAAAGGAAAATTATTAGTCACTTAAAAAAATTAGAACTCCGTGGTCCCTGGAAGATAATGACCTCTCCATGACCTCTCCCACTGCACTGAGGCCGGTGCCTGGGCAGGGCTGCAGTGTCCAGTTAGGAAACTCAAGTAAGGAAGCCGAGTCCCACAGGGAGTACTGGGTGGGAGACAGCTTCTTCCAGGCGGTGGAAAGAATCTCTTCCCACACTGCAGAGAAAAACTAAATAGATTGATAGACTCTTTTCAGTATCACCCATTCTCCTCCCGTGAATGTTCTGTCAGCGTCTGGAGCCTTTTGTTAAGGCTCAGCAGCCGTGACCACAACGGGCCTTGGAGGAGGCTGCAGACTCGGCTGTGACTGCACCAGGCAGGGGGCTGCCTTCTCAGCAGCAGGAAGGTAGAATTTGTGGGAGCTAGTAGAGAGCCCTGGTTTCAACACAATTACCCCACTTGGGGGAGGAGACGCCCACTTCCATTCTCAGAGTCTAACCAATGGCACAGCACAGCTGTGGACCCCATCAGGGTTCTCAAGTAAGAGAGGGTGGTCACCTGGCACGCTGAGCTCACGGCTTCGATGACACACTTCTCGAAGCACTTGGCCACGCTGTCCTCCAGGCCTGCGGCATCCCAGCGCGAGCTGCAGTAGGCAGAGATCTGGGAGAGGGGCCGCTCCTGCAAAGGAGAAGGCGAAGAAGTTTCGGGTGCCGTGCTCTCAGACTCTGTGCAGTGAGTGCCCTGGTGGTTTTTACTTTCCTGCCTTTTTACCAGTTTCCCACAATTTTAACCTCTGTGCCCCACGCTAAGCATGTTCTCCCACCCACACCACTGACCGGCAAGGCTAAATTCAGAGCCTCTGTTCCAACCCTGCAGAAAAAGGACCTGGCACAGCAGCTCACAGAAACAGGTGCACTTGGAGAAAGAAGCCATTTTCCAGGCTTTTATTTTCCTCAAAAGATCCACTTAACAGTTTTATGTGAAACTTTCATGAAAAACTAATTTTCCTAGGGTCACCAGGCCTTGATTCAGGCCTCAACCCACTTGTCTGTCTCTGGGAGGCTCCCATCAGCCACAATCCTCAGAGCCACTGTGTGTGGCCGGGCTTGATCCCGCATGTGCCTGGGGTCCCATGGTGGAAAGTCCTGTGCTCTTGTTTTTCTCTGCGATGTCACAGTAGAACTTAGAAACGACATCCTCTGGGATCACAAACAGAAATGCGGGCTCGTCCTGAAGCCCACACAGGGGGGCTCAGATGCCCTGCTCCGATCTGCTGGTTGTTCCCAACGGGTGGTGGAATCCACCTTTCCTTCACTCCCTGAAAACAGTGTCCCCCAACTTTTCGTACCTGTTTGAGCCGCCCTTCCAAGTCTCCCAGCAACGACTCCTTCCAGCCAAGCTCCACAGGGAAGTTTATCTCCACCAGACGCCTCCAGACCTGCAAAACCCACACAGCCACTGTGACAACTGAATGCCACATGTGAGCCTGTGATGAGAAAAAGGCCACCATGACGACACAGAGGGAGGACGACAGGGACACCTGGGTCCCGTCTTTGCCACCAGCAAGCTGCACTGGTGACGAGTCCTGGCAGCTCAGCTCGGCCTGCCATACCAGCCCTTCCCACTGCAGAACTGCTTTTTACTCCAAAAAGCATTTCTTTCTGATGTTTTATTTTGAAAAATTTTAAACTTATGAAAAATTTAAATAGCTTGATGACACCCATGTCCTGTCAACTACAGCCCCAAGGTAACACTGAACACAGCTGCTCCCCCCACTGCCCAGTTCTTCTCATAAATGAGCGTGATCCCTGCCAAACCACCAAGGGTCAGCTGCAGACGCCACAGCACTTCACTGCAGCCATCTGCCCCGCTGCTGTGAAACAAGTGCCACACTCAGGGCAGTTAGCGTGGAGAGGACGGTTAGGGCTGGGCGTGGTGGCTCACGCTTGTAATCTGAGCACCCTGGGAGGCCGAGGCGGGTGGAGTGCCCTGAGCTCAGGTTCAAGACCAGCAAGAGCCAGAGTGAGTTCCCGTCTCTACTAAAATAAAGTTGGATGTTCTGGCAGGTGCCTGTTGTCCCAGCTACTTGGGAGGCTGAGGCAAGAGAATCGCTTAAGCCTAATGAGTTGGAGGTTGCTGTGAGCTGTGACAGCACGGTACTCTACTGAGGGCCACAAAGTGAGACTCTGTCTTAATAAAAAATAAAGAAAGAAAGAAAGAAAGAGGATGGTTAGCGTGGAGAGGACGGTCAGTGTGGAGAGGACAGTTAATCATGGAGAGGATGCTCCAGAAGTCCCCACCACATTCCTCCAGGGTCCTCTTGTGTCCTGACTGGACCTAGGGTCCACCTGGCAGACACGTGCTGCACTTAGTTACCACCTCTCTTTTCCAGAAGAATCCCCTGGTCTTTCTTCTTTTACGATGCTGACAATTTTGCAAAGTTCAGACCAGCTGTTTCTGTCTTTTGACCTGATGCGTCTCATAACTTTCCCAAGATTTGATTCAGGCTAAAATATTTTTGGCAGAAACAGTATGAGTTTGAACCATATGAAAGTGTACTTTTTATAGCGCGAGGCCAGCCAGCTCTCTGCACCTCCACGCTGCTGCTCCTACTAGCTGGGAGCGCTGGTGCCCCAGGGAGCCCTGCAGGCCGTGAGACCTGGTTGTGCTGCCAAGGAGAAAGAACCCGGCTTCCAACAGCGGGGCTCCCACACCTCCCCAAACTCAGGCTCCTCCTGTACAACACTGAGCTAACAACAGCATCGACCACAGTAGGTGTTTAATTACATTTTAATTTTTTTCATTTTAACCATTGTAACCGCAGGAGTTGGAGGCTGCAGTGAGGTATGATCATACCACTATCCTCCAGCCCAGGACAGAGCAGGACCTCGTCTCACAGAAAGTCCCAGTTAAAATTTGCAACTTTCTATCTTGAGAGAAAATCAGCACCGATGAGGGCCTGGGGCTCCCCGGGAGACAGAAAGGCTGGGAGTGAAGGGAGAGCCACCGGTGCTGGTCACGGCCCAGCAGGGTGCTGCGAGAGGCCAGAGTGTGGGGCCACGTCACACACAGTGATCTACAAGAGCTGTGCTCACATGCAGTGACCTGCAGGAGCCACTGGTCACACACACACGGGGACCTCCAGGGGCTGCTCGTCACACGCGGTGACCGACACGCGATAGGCAGGAGCACAGCACAGCCCTGCTCTCTCCTTGCCTCGCGTTCAGACATGGCTTTGCCCAGCTACTCGCAAACGGCTCTTTCATTTCTGGTGTCCTAAGCCTAACCCATGACCTCTCTAGAGATGCTCCCTCCCTGCACACAAGTGCCTTGGCCATCGTCCTGCCTCCCCAGGGGCACTGCCTGGCCAGGGCACAGGCAGCAGCGTGGTGGCATCTGCACCTGGTACCTCCCGTCTGCCCAGGGAGTGGCCCTCCCTACTCTACACCCCAGGGACCAAGGCCCAGGCAGAGCCAACAGCAGGCCCCCGGCTGCCAGCCTGCAGCCAGCCTCTCATGACAAGGTCACCACCACTCACGGTCACATCACATTCCTACTCAAAGCCTTCGACAAAACTTACCTTAATTTCCTCGGAATAAGTGAATGAGACAGAAAGATAATAGGTACTCTGGAAAATGTTCTTTTTAAAAATTTCTTGAAGCCAAGTTCTAGTGGTAGCAAGAGTCCCCTGGAAGACGTTTTTGACTGAATTCTTCCCAGTTTCGTTTCCCAGTCCGGTGTCCTGTCAAACACGAGAGAGGGAGCTGAGTGGCGTCTGCGTGGTCATTCAAGGTGTCCCGGAGCCCCGCGTCCCTCCTCCAGCGTTCACAGTGGGCACTCAGGGTGCCGCACAGGGGAGGGCTGTGTAGGGCTCGTCAGAGCCACCTTCCAACAGCACTTTCATCTCCCCAGGACTTTGAGGGTTCACCCCTGAACGTGGGTGATACAGGAGAAAAACAGAGAAAAGCGAGAAAAGTAGAGAAAACTGAGAGCCCAGGCAGAGTGAGGAGGCTCATGGCCTCGGCGCAGGCGCCTCAGTGACGCAGAGGCCAAGAGGCAGACTGCAGGCCCTCCTGCTGCTGCCTGGCTTTGCCCCCAGCCCACGGGGCAGACCTCTCCCCGGGGCCGGGCCCCAGTGCGCCTCCCTCCTCCCTCCCCAACCCTTCCCCTCCCCCTTTCCACACCAGAAGCACCCCCATTCTGGGAGGAGTCTGCATTGCGGAAACAGAGCCCAGTAACTGCACCTGCCAGAGGACCCTGGACACTCAGTGGGAACCACGTGAGGCCCTCTGGCGGAGGCCAAGGAGATGCGGCTGCAGCTGCAAGGAGCTGACCGAGAGTGGGAGGTACGAACTGTCTCCAGGCGGGCACTGAGGCGCATGTGAGCACTGACCACAGCGAACGCTGGCAGGACGGGAAATACAGGATTCTCAAGGGGCAGGGGCGAGGGAAGGGCGGGCAGGGGGAGAGGGAAGGGCAGGCAGGGGAGAGGGAAGGGCGGGCAGGGGTGAGGGAAGGGCGGGCAGGGGTGAGGCTTCAAGTGCTTTTGAGAGGTGAGTTTCTGGCTAGGCCTGTGTGTGTGTGTCCCTCCCACATGGCCACTGCCCAGAGCACAGGGACAGCAGGCAGAAAACAGAAGGGTCCCCAAATGGCACCACACCTTCTAGAACAATCCAGAAGTCTCAGCATGGTGCCTGTCCCTTAGGTCTCGCCCTTGCAGAGAACTAAGTCAAACCACGACCTCCACCCCCACCTACCTCCTATCCCGTGTCCACCGCACCCAGCACAAGGCCGGGGCAAGAGTGCCACAGTGGTGAGTGCGGGGAGCCTAGAGGCCTTGGGTGGGCCCCAGACCCTCGAGCAGGGCTCCTGGCGTTTCCACCAAGTGCACCAGCAGCACCAGGGCCCTGACAGCAGCCCCAGGTGTGTGAACACATGTCATATTATTTTTGCTTTGTTAATTTTAGGATTGTAAAGGTTTTTCTTTGTTTTTATGGTACAGTTGGAGCACGGTGACTGCAGTGTGGATCAGACTAATCTCAGATCCCAAACGGCACTGAAGGTGCTTCTTACACGCCGCACGGTGGCTCAGGCCTGTAACCCCAGCACCTGGGAGGCCAAGGCAGGTGGATCGCCTGAGCTCAGGAGTTCAAGACCAACATGAGCGGGAATGAGACCCTATCTCTACAAAAAATAGAAAAACTAGCTGGGAGTTGTGGCAGGCACCTATAGTCCCAGCTACTTGGGAGGCTGAGGCAAGGGAATCACTTGAGCCCAGATGTTTGAGGTTGCTGTGAGCTGTGAAGCCACAGCACTCCACCCAGGGCGACATAGTGAGACTCTGTCTCAAAAAAAGAACAAACAAAGATACTTATTTCTGCAGAAACTATGCTCTAAATAACTAACAAATGTTTCAGACACAGTTTATTTGGAAGTTGGTACCTACCCGTGCTGGTTTAAGTAGAACCTATTCCAGGAGAAACTGATTGTCTTCCTAATAATATTTATTATTAAAGTGTGGTATTTTAAAGAAGAAAAACTTTAAAGATTCATTCTATGTAAATGCACGCTCTGATTAATACTTTTCTGGTCTATTAATTAAATAATAACTCCTTTATACTTTTACCACTTCTGACAATGATTTCCTTGATTATCTTATAAAAATAAAATAAAAAAGTAGAAAAACTGCAAGGAATGGCCAAAACATAGATTTGTTTTCTGTCACTAAAGTCACAGTTCTGACTTGCAATGAGATGAAGAAACGAACGGTCAGTCTAAACCTGAAATCCTACAGCACTTTCACAGTGACGCTCATGACCTGAGGGGACAAGCGCTGTTCAGACGAGGAAGGAGCTTCTGATAAAGGGACAGATCTGAGGCAGGACGCGAGCGCAGCACGGCACACACAGAACCTGACCTCTGGCGGTGGAGATCAGAGGGGTCCTTGGGTGCGGGGCAGCTGGACCCTCCTGCAGCCTGGGGACAGTGGCGCCTTTCATACCCAGCTGCCATAGCCAAGTCTCGGTGTAAAGAGGCCGCGGAGGGCAGGGCCGTGCAGCACACGTGTGTTGGGAGGAACGTGACCCCCACACTTTACTGTAAACAGGGGATTGTCGGCGAGGCCTTCTCTGAATGCAGCCCCTGTGCCAGGGCACCTCTCTGCCCAGCCATCTGAGGGCTGCAAGTTAACCCCCTCCCATGAGCCCCCAGGAGGCAGGAGTGCAGACCTGAGGTTCCCTCAGCGCACAGAACCCAGCCTGCATTAGCAGGTCCCTGAGACGTGTTGGGCGGCTAAACCGGCCGATTGCTTTCCTTCCAGCCTTCCTAGAACTAAGTCTCTTTCCTCTGTAAATGGAGGCTGCCTGAAATTCCACACCTGTGCTGGGTACGATACGATGTGTACCAACCCCACTTACCACCAGGGGTTGAAGCGTCAGAACCCTACAGACAAGCTCAGCAGACAGGGCAGGCAGCGCATAGAGCTTCGGGTCCTTTGTGAGGCTGCAGACGGCTGCGTGGAGTTTGAGGCACACGTCCGGGTAGGGCTGCAGCAAGGCCTCCTCAGGGATCCTACCCGAGAAGAGTTAAGAGAAGTCACTGAAAAGACAGAGCCCATCACTGATAACCAGTCCCTTCCCTTTAAAACGTTTAGCCTCAGGTGGATTAACTTCTGGAAAATCTCCATCGGTCTTTAGCCTGCGACTAAGACGAAACGGAAACCACGTGTTTTGGGGTTTTTTTTTGAGACAGAGCCTCAAGCTGTCACCCTGGATAGGGTGCTGTGGCATCACAGCTCACAGCAACCTCCAATTCCTGGGCTCAAGCGAGTCTCCTGCCTCTGCCTCCCAAGTAGCTGGGACTACAGGTCCCCGCCACAATGCCCGGCCATTTTTTGGTTGCAGCCATCATTGTTGTTTGGCGGCCTGGGCTGGATTCAAACCCGCCAGCTCAGGTGTACATGGCTGGCGCCTTAGCTGCTTGAGTCACAGGTGCCGAGCCATAGAAGCAATTTTTAAAGTGAATCTCCCTGAATCATATATTATCAGAATTGATTAAAAGTTACTGCTATTTAGAGGCAGATTTATTAAAATTATAAAGTACAGGCTTTGTAGGAATTTTGCTTTAGAAAAAATTAAAATGTCTTCTTGATTATATCTGATATTCTCTGGTATATGTATATACGCATGTGTGTGTGTGTGTGTGTGTGTGTGTATCAATATCTCTCAAGAGGCTCATCTTTCTTTCTATTGCTTGACAGAGTAGAGTAGGATGGAAGAAAGCAAATTTCCTCTAACTCAGGACAGAACTAACTGGCTCTGATGTACTAAAGTAAATATTCTTGGACAATTCCCAGAAGTTCCTCTGTAAACTTCTGAGGAACATGGCTGTGAAAACTGTCAAAAAACGGTTTTGCATGCTAGCCAAGCTGATTGACAACGGTTGGAAATTTCCTCTGTCTCAGAGTGATCAAAGTACTTTTCTTCATGTAAAAACAACACTGTGGTGATCCATGTACTGAAATCATCTTTAACATTGTTTCCAGTCCTTGCTTTGAAAGCTAAACATGGGGAGGAGGGCAGGCAGTCAGAAGAGGTGGTCTTCATTGTGGATGGTGAGACGAAGTCCCAACACCTGCCGGTCACATGTGGATAACTCTGCCAATAGGGAAAGGTCACCGCCAGATGAATCATTATCTCTCTGGGGATCATCCTCTTCTGGAATGCAGAAACTCCAGGCAGTACCCTTACTAAGTTGTTCTCAACTATTAATAATTTTGTGTGCCAGGTGGTGCCTGTGGCTCACTGGGTAAGGTGCTGGCCCCATAACCGAGGGTGGCAGATTCAAACCCGGCCCCGGCCAAACTGCAATATAAAATAGATGGGTATTCTGGCGGGCTCCTGTAGTCACTGCTACTCAGGAGGGTGAGGCAAGAGAATTGCCTAAGCCCAGGAGTTGGAGGTTGCTGTGAGTTCTGACACCACTGTACTCTACTGAGGGCGATAAAGTGAGACTCTGTCTCTTAAAAAAAAAAAAAATTTTGTGTGCCTTGGTCTTCCAGCTACTCCACTCCCTGAAGTCAAGCTTGAGCACTAAGGGAAAATAGAGGGGAAGGAATGGTCAAGCTCTCACTATCCAAAAACATAAAGAAAGAAAGGTAGAAAGGCCTTTCACTGAGAATAAGCTTTATCCACTTCACAATTTTGCCTATTGCAGGCTCAGAGCCTTCAGATATTTGGTATTTAGGACCTCAGGATGTATAATTTCCTTCATACACCACTGCAACATAGAGGTTGTGGCTACATATGCTAAAATGACTGATTTATTGAAGAAAAAAAAAGATAAAAGCACTAACACGTTTTCCAAATTACTGGCTACTTTCTTGACTATACTGATTGTCTATGCAACCACACAAAAAATTCTGAATGCCCGGAGTAGACGCTGAAAATAATCTTTGGCGAATAAAAATATGTTTGGCTACACAAATCGTCTTTTCACATTCTGCTGCACTTGTTAGAAATGATGTTGGCTTCCTTTCCTGTACCATTTTACTCTGAAACACCAAAAAAAAAAAAAAAAAAAACCACACTTCTGGGGGTAACTGCTCATTTTCTTCTCCTGCAAACTTCTCTTTCCCAAAAAGAGATTTATCTGCATCAGATGACCAACAATACCTACATAGTATACTTGTCTTATATTGTAAAAATAGGTCCGATTTAAAATCTGTTGGAATCCCCAAAACATGTTAAGCCTTTTTTGCGTCTTAAATTATAGCTAAAGTCTCTTCCTCGTTGTTCTTGATCAATCTGTAAATGACAAGGCAAGGCCAGAGAGCAAATCCCCCCCCTCCCGTCCCTGATGGCTGTTATAGATTAATCACACCTTTATCGTCTTGTACCCAACTCAGACCAGACTGCACGGACAGGGGCCCTATTGATACAGGGTTCCCCTAATCAGGGCTGTACAGAGACTCCCCATTTTTCTGGGCCTGAGCAGGCTCAGGTTCAGAGCTCCATTCTCTAGGCCCAAAACAGGCTCTATGTATGCCGCTTTCTCCGGACAGAAACAAGGTCATAAAAAACCGGCTTGACCACTCCCTCAAGAAGCAGAAAATGGCACAGGCGTTTGAGGTTGCTATTAGCTAAGCTGATGCCACAGCAGTCTAGCCAGACCAATAGAGTGAGAATCTGTGTAAACGACAACAATGAAAACAAAGTTAAATTCTGTGAAGTTTCCCTGAACTTTGTCTATATAAACAATTCCAAACTTTTTTTTTTTTTGAGACAGAGCCTCAAGCTGTCACCCTGAATAGAGTACTGTGCCATCACAGCTCACAGCAACCTCCAATTCCTGGGCTCAAGTGAGTCTCTTGCCTCCACCTCCCAAGTAGCTGGGACTACAGGTGCCCGCCACAACACCTGGACATTTTTTGGTTGCAGCTGTCATTGATGTTTGGCATTCGAACCCGCCAGCTCAGTTGTGGCTGGCACCTTAGCCGCTTGAGCCACAGGCACTGAGCCCAATCTCAAACTCTTAACACTTTGAAAGACTGACTTTCATTTTTTTTTTTTTTTTTTTGAGACAAAAACTCAATCTATCCACCCTGGGTAGAGTGCGGTGGCATTGGAACTCACAGCAACCTCAAAGTCTTGGGCTCAAGCGATCCTCTTACCTCAGCCTCCCAAGTAGCTGGGACTACAGGTGCCAGCCACAATGCCCAGCTAATTTTTCTATTTTTAGTAGAGATGGGGGTCTCGTTCTTGCTCAGGCTGATCTTGAACTCCTGAGCTCAGGCAATCCACCTGCCTTAACTTAATCCAGAGAGGTAGGATTACAGGTGAGCCACCGTGCCCACCCAATAATAAAAACTTAGCATTTGGGCTCGGCTCCTGTGGCTCAACAAGCTGAGGCGCCAGCCATGTACAACTGAGCTGGTGGGTTTGAATCCAGCCCCGGCCTGCCAAACAACAATGACGGCTGCAACCAAAAAATGGCTGGATGTTGCAACGGGTGCCTGTAGTCCCAGCTACTTGGGAGGCGGAGGCAGGAGACTCGCTTGAGCCCAGGAATTGGAGGTTGCTGTGAGCTATGATGCCACAGCACTCTATCTAGGGTGACAGCTTGAGGCTCTGTCTCAAAAAAAAAAAAAAAACTTAGCATTTGAGTATCACATTAGTTTACAGTTATGCCCACATATATATTATTTTTCTAAACTTTTTAATTTTGTTCCTCTGATTTTATGCAAGTAGTTAATCTCTACTAGTATGTTAATTTGAACATTGAAAACTAAGGCTGATCATGATAAGTATCAGCCACTACTATTTTATTGTTCTGTAACATATTTGGTTCTGCTTTCTAGCTACTACATGAGCTGTCTAAAGTAGGTTCATCTTTTTTTTTGGAGACAAAGGCTCAAGCTGTCACCCTGGATAGAGTGCTGTAACATCACAGCTCACCGCAACCTCCAATTCCTGGGTTCAAGCGAGTCTCTTGTCTCTGCCTCCCAAGTACCTCCACAACGACTGGCTATTTTTTTTTGAGACAGAGCCTCAAGCTGTCACTCTGGATACAGTGCCGTGGCATGAAAGCTCACAGCAACCTCCAATTCCTGGACTCAAGTGAGTCTCTTGCCTCTGCCTGCCATTTTTTTGGTTGCAGCCATCATTGCTGTTTGGCGGGTCTGGGCTGGATGTGAACCTGCCAGCTCAGGTGTACGTGGCTGGTGCCGTAGCCCGTTGAGCCACAGGTGCCAAGCCTAAAGTAGGTTCATTTTTGTTAGTTTACATCTAATCACTAATGAACTTCCAAATATAACATTTCCTACAAACTCTCCATGGTTTGACTATGACTATTGTACCTTTCTGTGAAATATAATGTGCAAAAATACATATTATATACAATAAGAGTGCATTTTCCTGTAGATACAAAATAATTTAACAGTAATTGTTTCAAATGCAATTTTATGGTGAAACATTCTAATAAATGACAGAAAAGCAAGTATTCTGAGGTAGCTACTGAAATGTGTATGTACTTATGAATATAACTTTGGTAAAGAGCCAAACAAAATAAAGTCTGACTCATTGTCAATAAACGTTCCCTAAATGTCCTTGCATTGTTATGGGAGAATTATTGTCTGGTTTTAATAATGTATATAACATGAATTACTATTTAAATTCTTCTTAAAGGCATTAAAAAACAATCATCTATTTAGCAGAAAGGTCTTTAAAGTCTACTGAGGTAATTATCCTTTACTTTCCTGCCAATAAGTTGAGAAGCTACTTTTAAGGAAATAATTAGACACAATAAGGTTTTACTACCTATGTTTTATGTAGTTTTCAATTCACAATGGCTGTTGGAAGTTTAAGGCATAAACGATAGGCTTTTATTGTATTCACTTTATAGGTTGGAGCAAGAGCTATTAGTAAATGCTTTTTTCTTATTTTTTTATTTTTTATTTTTATTTATTTTGAGACAGTCTTATTATGTCAACCTCAGTAAAGTGCGGTGGCGTCACAGCTCACAGCAACCTCCAACTCCCGGGCTTAAGTGATTCTTTTGCCTCAGCCTCCCACGCAGCTGGGAATACAGGTGCCGGTCACAACGCCCAACTATTTTTTGTTGCAGTTGTCATTGTTGTTTAGCTGGCCAGATCAGTTAAAACCCGCCAACCTTGGTGTATACGGCTGATGCCATAACCACTGTGCTACGGGCATGGAGCCAAATGCTTTCTTCTGACCCCCAAATAAATATCTCAAAGTTCATCTCTGACTGAGAATACAAGTGAAGGAATTTACAATCAACTTAGAATGGAAGGAATCTTTGAGCTCATGACTCTCTTAATTTTATAGATGAGGAATCAGAAGTTGGAAGAATTATTTTAATTAAAAGAAGCTTCTTGGCTGGGCAGCGCCTGTGGCTCAAAGGAGTAGGGCGCCAGCCTCGTATGTCGGAGGTGGCAGGTTCAAACCCATCCCTGGCCAAAAATCTGCAAAAAAAAGAAGATGTTTCTTGGCTAGGTGCCTATGGCTCAAGTGGCCAAGGCGCCAACCACATACACCTGAGCTGGAGGGTTGGCATCTAGCCCTGCCAGTCCAACAACGATGACGGCCGCAACCAAAAAATAGCCAGGCATTGTCATAAGCACCTGTAGTCCCAGCTACTTGGGAGGCTGAGGCAGAACTGCTTGAGCCCAGGAATTGGAGGTTGCTGTGAGCTGTGATGCCATAGCACTCTACCCAGAGACAGCTTGAGGCTCTGTCTCAAAAAAAAAAAAAAAAAAATAGCCGGGCGTTGTGGTGGGCGCCTTTAGTCCATCTACTTGGGAGGCAGAGGCAAGAAAATCACTTAAGCCCAGGATTTGGAGGTTGCTGTGAGCTGTGATGCTACAGTGCTCTACCCAGGGTGACAGCTTGAGACTCTTCA
>CAUYON010185859.1:0-30312 GCA_963573935.1 Arctocebus calabarensis
TCCCTCTCTCTGCTCTTCCTTTCCCCACCCCTCCCTCATTCTTCCTCTCTCTGCTCTCCCCTTCCTTCACCCCCACCGTGTCAATAATTGTCATTAATTGTCCTCATATCAAACTTGAGTACATGGGATTCATGCTTCTCCGTTCTTGATATGCTTTACTAAGAATAATGTGTTCCACTTCCATCCAGGTTAATACAAAGGCTGTAAAGTCTCCATTTTTTTAATGGCTGAATAGTATTCCATAGTGTACATATACCATACCTTGTTACTTTTAAGGAAGAAAGAGACCTGTAGAAAACATCTCTAAAAATTCGAACAGACGTCAGTTCTATTGCCAAGACTAAACATATGTTTAAAGCAAAAAAAATCACAAAATAATGCAAATTATTTTAAAAATTGAATTTGGAAATTGACATGTGAAGCAATAAATGGATTCATAAAGACTCACTATAAAATAGCGGTGAGAATTAAGATGCATTTCTGCTTCTGGAGTAATCTAGCTTCTGTGCGCTAACACCAGACACTATTCAACAATTTTCAGAAAAATGTTTGCTTCATTAAAATTACCAATGTATTAAGAAATAATGATTTAAATTGCATACTTTAAGGGAACAGTCATGGAGAATGTCTATTCTGGAGTCAAGAGATAAAACCTGCATATTTTGCAATATAAGGTGACTAACTTCATTTCTTCAATTTTGTCACTGTATCCATTAATTGAAATCATATAGCTGTAATACATTTGTTTTGCTTAGTAAGGCCAAGTTTATGTATATTTTTCTAGGTTAATGTACATTATTCAAAAGCGCAGAAGTGGCATAAGGGTGGTCATTCTCTTAAAGTATGTGAAATATGAAGGCTTGTCTGTGAATCAGTGTGCATTACACAGACAAATGGGAAATACCATGTTTGATCCTTAAATAGGCGTGTACTAATCCAGCAGGCAAGTAGAAGTAAATGAAAGTATTCATGAGATGGTAAAAAAACACCCACCCGGTAACCAGGGATCAAATGTAAATCCTCCCAGACTTGGGGTTCTCTGAAAAAAGGAAAGAACTTCAGTCAACAGTTAGTTCAATATGAGAGGAAAGAAGTAGACATTTGTCTTCAGTTATATTTTAGTCATAACAGCTATAGAAAACATATGTCATTTTTTAGATAATGCTTTTTTCTGGTATTGAAACATCCTCCTTTCATTAGTACATAAAACTAAGCAATAAAAATAAATTTATTATAAGAAGTGGTATCTTCAGCGTTTTAACTGCCGAGAAGTCACCAACCCATTTGTTCCATACAACATTATTCTGAGCCATGGAGCAAATGTCTGCATTTTGTCTTGTTTGAATGAACCAAAGCATTTGGCTTTGCACATGTGTAATAAAAGAAAAAGGTTGAAAAAGTATCATAGTCTACAACTGTTCGGTTTGTTTTATATGTGTGCTATTTCTATATGTTTTGAAAGACTTTTATATTTGTTCATTATTTCATCCTAAAAGAGTTTCCTACATTATAATTTTATGTGTGAAAGCATTTCGTGTTCTACCTAGATAATTACAAGTCACACCATTTGGAGACAAATATCTTAGAAATAATAAAGTGAGAAAGATTTACCCATGAAGAAAAGATATAATGAGTAAAGTGGGATAGAAGTAAATAACATTAGGCTATCATTTGTGTAAGCACCATTGAGGTTGATATTTTGCAAGATGTAGGAAGGTAGAGTGAGTTCTGAATCTGTTAAAGATTCTGAGAAATTGTACTGTGTCATGAAAAGTGGCTTTCAAGAAAGTATATTATTGCAAACTTAAAGAAGTCAAATAAAAATAAATCTTACATTTTTTTGACCTAAACAATCCACTGCTCTTATGGTTATCAACAAACTTTCTGCATCAGCACGCTTACTAAGTGTCAAAATTTCAATGAAAAGAAAATTATCATCAGGCTTGACTGATTCAGGTGTGGAATGCTTGTCTGAAAAAAATCCATCACACCTCAAGAAGTGATGGATTTTCTTAAGTTTTGTATTACCTCCTTTGGCTAGTTTAATAATGTACCATATTATTTTTTACATGGAAATCTTCATTTATTTACTTTCAAATCGGTGTATATTACTTCTATAAATTTGTTTTAATGATGTACCTGGTAAATCATTTTATTCCTATGAAAATTGGGTATCTAGGGTTGTCATAGAATGCAACATAATTTTTCCTTTAAAAAAATAAAAGAAATCTTTTAATCCAAATTCCTTTTACTTTGTGTCAGAGATCTGGGGGATAAGATAAGGTCATCAATTGAAAGTCGTGTATGAAAATTACTTTGCAGGGACCTGAGGACAGCCCAGCTCAGCCCACGAGCTAACTACTCAAGCCTTCCTCCCAGAAGCCTGAGGGTGAGCCCACTCAGCTTGCTGCTACCACCATGGTAGAGTAAGCAGGTGCCCACATATGCCACCTGTGGGCATGAGGACTTGTCCACCCATCCTGGCTCAACCCCCGCAAACACAAATGTGGCCCACTTAGGACTCAGATTTTAGTCACACCACTAATACTGTCACTGCCAGTGCCAGGCCCATTGCCCAGGAGTTCCAGAAATTGCTTACCCACACCTGGTCTGCTGATGCCACCATGAGAGCTAAAGCAAGCCATCTGGAGCCCCAGTGCACCATATCAAACAGAAGGAAGAATTTAAACCTGGAAGGCAGGTGTTTTAAATAACCCAGGCAGACAAAATTAAAGCAAAAGAAGAAAGAAAAAAGAATAACCCAAGTCTACATGATATACAGGGCATCATAAAACAACCAAATACACAAACTTTCAATGTACCAGAAAATGAGGGGAAAATGAAAGGGCTGCAAAGCCTATTATGGAAAATAATAGCTGAAAACTTTAAAAATGTTTGCAGGAATGAGGATTTCACTGTGTTGATCAGGCTGGTGTCAAACTCCTGGTCTCAAGCAATGTTCCCAGCTCAGCCTCCAAAGTTACCGAGACTACAGGCGTGAGCCACTATGCCAGCTTCAGTCGTTTTTAAAAAAGTCACTTAGAAATCAAGTTTCTTGCCAAAGGGGAAAGTGAGACCAGTATTAAAATATGATGATTTTGTTTCAAAGAGAGTAATGAATACTATCTGAATGCAAAATCCAAGGGTCAAGAACTGCAGACAAAAAAGGAAAGAAAGGAACCGAAAACTGCTGAGTTGAGTGGAATGATGCCAAAAATCTCACGTGCAACCTTGGGAGGTAAGAGGAACAGTCACCGTCACACAGATCCGTGCCAGAGCATCATAACCTCAGGGAAGTTCAGGGGCTGAAAGTTCTCAGCATTTCTACACATGAACTTCTCTATGTGATCAAGAAAAATAGAGAGGTTACGTGCTGAAAATCAGAATTTAATTTGCAGCTCTGTAATTTGTTAGACTGGCTATAACAGGCTGGCCTTAGAAGCTCACCTTAGCTGACCTAAGTTGTCATACTTTCAAAAATTATGACAGTCTGCATGATCAAACCTCTCTGGCTTTACTATTTTATAGATACCTAATTTTTTGATGTCTCTAGTTTTGTGTGCTGCAATTATAGTCAACTGCCCCCCACACACACATGCCTTATAAAAACTACATTTAAAAAATTATGTTGGGTAATTGAATCCAAGTGAATCATTTTTATATTTTTCCTATTTTTTGTCTGATGTTAAAACTGAGAATAAATTCTGTCTTATCATATATTCTCTTTAATTCTCAGCCACATACATCTTTTGTAATTAGGATAACTATAATTTCCATAAACATAAAACATTATAGATACATATGTATACATATACTTGAATACCTACAAACGTTTTTGGTGTCTAATTTTTTGATGTCTCTAGTTTTGTTTGCTGAAATTATAGTCATTCCCCCTCCTACACACAGGTGCCTTATACAAATTGCATTTAAAAAAATTATGTTTTATAAGAAGATCCAAGTTAATGATTTTTATGTTTTTCCTACTTTTTGGCTGATGTTAAAACTGAGAATAAATGTTATCAAATAGTCTCTTTAATTCTCAGCCACATAAACCTTCCATGATTAAGATAACTATAATTTTCACAAACATAAAACATTCTATATATGCAAGTGTACACATATTTGAATACCTACAAACCTTCTTTGTCCGTATTTTTTTTCCTCTGTCCTCTGGTTGATGTGGTAATCTTTTCAGTTGGCCTTTCTGTTTGAAAAAGATTTATCTTTGGGGGCTCTTTCAACCTTGTATAAACCTTCTTCTTGCCACTCAAGGATCAGTGGGTTTATTTAGATATTTGACTTTCATCATCCACAGTTGAATGACTCAGGCAACACCAGGAAACTCAGACGTATATTCTCCCCCTTATCATTTTCATTTTCCTTTTCTCTCCAGAATATTTTAAAATTATTTTATCTGATGAATTTTTATTGGATTCGACAGTGATATTTTCAGTCTCCATTGAAACATAATGCCAAAGAAGACCATTCTGACTCCGCCACTTGTTAATTTCCTGCCTTTACTTGATTAAATTGATAACATGATTCTTAAAGAGAACAGTTGATTTTTGATAACAGCACAGAGATGCATACTCTAATTTTTTTTTGTAGGGAGAATGTGCTCAGTACAAAGCAAAAATCTTGGTCCCTCATACACATAAAGTCCAAAACTTATGAAGTTTTTATTTGCAATTATAACTGTTTGTCCTTACTTTAAGTATTTTAAGAAGAGTGTGTTCTTAACAGAGGGTGTTACACTGATTGCATTCCACAGTGGAGGTTCAATGGTAAATAAGAGAGTAGAAGAAGCTATTAAATCAGTTATGAGGCACACTGTGAAAGGCTCTGTACAGTTTTCCAAAATGTTTACATTCTCCAAGGTCAGTGTAGATCCATCATCAAACAAGTAAAGTGTCCATAGTAGACATTTTCAGAAACACAGCTCTTCCTGAAAGGTAGTATGCCTGGCTAGACAATGAGAGAACTAGAGACACTATAATTTGTCCACGTGTAAAGTGATGAACATCAGCACTAAGACATTGGTGGTGGGTTAGTGAGGAAGGAGAAGGTGGGGATACATATATTGGTAACATGTAGCCAATCACAGACATTTAAGGAACTTGGAGGTGATCTAAAGAAAACACCCAGGAAGTGGATAGCAGTAGCAAATACAATCTTTATTAGAGAAAACCTTGGCAGGTTTGCGTGTTGAGAAGTCCTTCAGAACAGAGTCTGTCCAGAGACTGGGTGGTGGTGGTGGTGGGGGGCGGATGTGTCTTTGCAACACGCAGAAGAGGAGAAGGGTGAGGGACCTGCCAGAGGACAAGGTGATGGAGAGGCTTACATGTCTAGGTGATGCCCCTCAGTCTCACGGTCGCAAGTCTCTGAGTCTCCTGTATCTGATCATTTACTAGAGTAAAACATACCAGATGTAGAAGAATGTTGGCAATGACACTTCTTTTAGAAAACGTCTTAATTTCACTAAATATTTGTGTTTAATGAAACTATTTCAGGCACTTTCTCATGTAAAACAAAGGATAGCCTTTCATACGCAGGATGTGGTACGGAGACATTCAACCAATGCAGCATAGCAAATAAAGAATTGCAATACAAACTTTGTTTTTTTTTAATTTTTATTAAATTATAATTGTGTACATTGGTGCAATCGTGGGCACAATGTGCTGACTTGTTTTTGGTAAAGGATAATCTAGTTGTTCAACCTTTTTCACAGGTACACATACAAAACATGGAGAAATTTTCATGTAATAGCTATATTCACACTATTAAACAGTTGGCAACACTGCAAAGAGTAGGTGGGCAAAAAATTAAAGGGAAGGCAGGAACTCAGAGTGGAAAGTATAATACAAAATTCTTCTTTTTCTGGAAAATTTTGTCTTTGTTTTTCATGTTCTTCACAGCGTGGGGAGGAGAAGAAAAACCCCCAAGACCTCCCTATGATAAGGAGTCCAAAACAGAATTGCTGATAAAATACAGGATGCCTTATCAAAATTTTATTACAGATAAATAACAAGTTACTGTTTTGTGTACCTCTGTTCCATGCAATATTGGTGCTAAAAAATGTGATAATCTGAAATTTGACTTCAACCAAGTACACTGGATATTAATTTGAGAAAAGACGTCAACTGTAGAAAAAGGTGACCTCCTTACCTAAATTAGAAAATACCAAGTGTTACGTCATCAGAGTAACATGTGAAATAGTGCACAATCTATCTTCTCTTACTTTCAAATAACCATATCGAAAATCACAGTGGCACAGAGCAAGAACACAGGGAAAAATGAAAATCCCTGAATGAATTGCAATTATAATCCTGTCCCTGTTTAGAATTGTAGCCTGCGTTAACATTACATGAGAATTCTAAGTTTATATCCTGTAAAATTTCTTCCACCTGTTTCCTCGCAGAATTAGCATTATTTGTGATGGCAAAAAACAGAGAACAACTTACATGATTACTAACATCATCATGAAAAAATAAATGAGAGTATATTTAAGGGAATATTATGCTGAAGTGAAAATAAATGAACCACAGCTATGCACATCTTCTTGAATAAATGTGAGAACACAGATTTGTACAAAGTAAGTGAGGCTAAGAGTGGTTGCAAAGACAATTCTATTTTTCATAAAACATGTAAACATACACATTCATTAACTAAAATTACATAGTATAGGCATGCACTCAGGAGTAATGAAATTATAAAAATATCAAGGAAATGATTATCATACATGGAGACATCAGAAGTGGATGGAAACCACATGAGGTTTGTTAGATGCGGAGAAGTTTATGGCGCCTACTTAACACAAATGCCAGGGCCCTGGGGGACACGATCTTTTTCTGCCTATTTATTTACCTGTGTTTCTCCTTACCGGTCGGTCTGTCTCTCTGCCTATCTCTGTGTTGACTGATCTACTGGGAATTGCCGACATTTGAAATTTTGGAATTACAATGGAAATTTTACACTTGATCTTAGCCAAAAGGCCGAGAAACGATGCAATTGAAAAATTTTAAATATTTCAATCTAATGTATATAAAATGTCCAGTACCATCAATTCACTATTGAAAAAATAATTGCTGGAGAGTAATTACAGTTCTTTGCTTTGCAGATAGAAAACTCCTTTTTCGGTTTTTGATTAAAAGTCCTAGAGACATTCCTTTTTAAATGGGTTTATTTTATAGTTCTCTGCTAGGTTTTTATCCAAGTCATTTAATAGTAGAAAGTGCCTGAAACAGGTTTGTAATTTCAAATGCTCTGTGTCAATCTTAGTGCAATTATTTTCAGATACTTTTGGTTTTAACAAAATGTTAGGTTTACATCTAATTGGCTAATACTTTCTGTGACTTTTTCCAGAAATAACCTGAAGTCCTTGCATAAAAAAATGATGCAGAGAGATAAATTGGAGTGCACTTTGGTAATGTATGAAGCTTTATTCATGCTCCCTCATGCTTTACTTACCTTTTGTTCTCAAATATTACAATTGACTTATTAATATATTATTATTTTCTACTTAATTATGAGGTCATTAAAATTCATCTGTTAATTAAATCAAAATTGTTTTATATGAGTATTCGGGACACCTTAGATCTTTGTAATTATTTTAATATTAGAGTTAATATGTATTAATCATAAAATCACACAATTTTTCTGATTGTTATTTATTAGCTTTTTAACATTCTACATCTTATGAGAGAAATTATATAATCCTTATGCCTAAAGCCTATTTATACAAGGCAAGAAACTCACCCCAACAAATAATATTCGATTCTCATTAAGAGAATTATTTTTCTGGAAAGGGTTGCTTATTTCTTCAGATCATAGCCATAATTTTTTGTAATTGAAATTCAAGGTACTTTTAAACCCAAAGGAACAATATCCTCCTTCGGTATACTACTTAGAAAATTTGACCTTTGTTTCAAGATATGAATTTAAATAAGAAAATTTGTACATCCCAAGTGTATCATATAAAGAAGTATGCTGTTAATAGATAGAGGTGTTAAATAATCCAGAAGTTATAAAGGGTGAGATTATTTGTTAATGTGAAACATTCCAATTAAAATAGAAACATAATCGAATATCATATATTAAATGTTTGACATATAAAAATTGCGTTTTCCTTTACCAACCTTAAGAACTAATGAGGTATCTACAAAGCTGTATTTATGATGCATTTTGCAGAAAAAAATCAGCTACAGAAAATATTTTCAGCTTAGGTCTCCAAAGATCTGACAAAAGAGAAAGTGTAGCCAGAAGCTAAAGAACGATTTTTACAATTACATTTTATGAAAGAGCAGAAGAAATAGTTTTCCTAAGCTGTTGTTAAATGTCTTCATATCATACCTTACAAATCATCAAATAGATTATTATATCAAATCACTTTTCAGAGAATAAAGTACCAGTACTCCCTGATTGGGCTACCTGGCCAATTCTCTTATCTCTTAAACTGTCAATTCCTCTTTTCTCGGTTCTTTTTTAGAATGCTATGATATGCAATTAAAATATTGCATATATATTGAGAGAGGAAATATTTTATAGATATTGAGCGTTTTCACTAAATTTCATTGCAAATATCATAATTGGCGAAACTGCCAAAATATTTGTTGGGTTTGAAATTTCAACCAGGTGAAGATTTCATGTTTTTAAGATTACCTTCACCACTCCATAGCAAAGACAAATTCATATTGATTATCTTCTTATTATAGGGGTCAATATTCACAATTTTGTAAGTGGAATTCAATAGTTATTTTTTAAAATTGTGCAAGTTACACATTTAATATGTATGACTTTCACTCTTCTTATGGAAAATTATTCATGTGATTTATAGCTGTAAATATCATCTTATCAATGTTTTCATGCTTAATAGTCACAGAAATGAAATATCTTATTTTCTACACGACCTAAATGTTAATTGCATAGTGAAATCATCAGGGAATTATACATGTTAATAGACATTTAATTGATTAATGGAAAAACTGTTCTCACCTATTTATGTTCACAAAAATGACATTACAGAGAGGCTGTCAGAAACTAGCCTACTGCAATATTAAAGATTATTTTAAAGAGATTGAGATTTATCTATATTGAGATAATAAATCTCTGTTGAAAACTGCATGAAACACACTGAAATTCTATGAAAAAGAAAGTATTTGTAAAATTAACTCAACAAGAAGAAAAGTAACATAAGGAAAACTATTTTTAATAAAGCAACAATATGAAATACCAGTGGATTTTAGATACTTTTGAAGAGGTATGTCTTAATGAGAAAACCTTTACAAATGAAGTACAATTTGTCATCAATCATCGTGATTATTTCCTCTGTGCTTTCTCTTTTAAGTTGGCAGTAATATCGAAAACATTTCTTCTAATGCCTTTATAAGACAGCCTCTCCTTTCACGGCTTGGTGCTACATACATATTTTCAAACTTGTAATTCATGGAGATATTATACATAATTCATTTTTAAAGATATAAACACCATAGTTACTATCACCATAACATGCAAATACGCTTCTAAGCCATACTTGTTAGAAATAAAACAGAATTCTAATAAGAGTATTGATTATTAAAAAACTCCTTTGAAGTCTACTAGTTTCCATTGCTGTTCTAACAAATGGCCAAAAACTTGATGAATTAAAAAAGTACAAATTTATTTCATTACACTTTTAGAGGAGAAAAATTTAACATGTGTCTTTCTGAGCTAAAATTGTAGTGTTGCCAGTGCTATATTTATTTCTAGGTGTTCAAGAAAGAATTCATTTTCTTGCCTTTTCTAGCTTTTAGAAGGTGCTTACTTTTCTCGACTCATGGTCCCTTTCACCTGGTCATTTTCACACCACCGTCTCTCTGTCCTGCGGTCACAAACAGCCAGGTGCCTTGTCTGTGGACCCCACTTGGCTTTTCTGCAGTATGTGTCCTTGGGAGGAGGGGGATAGCTTTTGCTCTTTTTATTTTAAAGGATCACCACTTTTCTTAGGTTAGGACTCCACCCACACAAAATATGTTACTTTGATTACACGTCCTAAAATTCCCGTTGTGAGTAAAGTTATATTGGGATTCAGGGCTCTATGAATTTTGGTTAGACACGACTCTGTCCACAGCGTCACATTCACTCCGTCTGCTACTGTAATTTCCTTTTGTCTTGTAATCTAGAATGAGTGCAGTCTCCAGGGACTAAGACACACAAATCATTGGGGTGGCTGTCATTTTGCCTACTACGTGATGAAATGTTTAGATGGAATGAATTTTCATATTTTCCACTACTCTGCTGATTAAAATGATCCCTGTTTTTTGTTTTTTTTTTCCTTTGGTGAAACTAGTGTGTCCCTGGCTGGCTACCATAAGGTATGAGGTTTAAACAAAAGTGATTTTCTGAAAAAGAAAATAATTAGCTAAAGGTAAAAAAACATACTAGTTTTCAGAAGATTTGCGCTGGACATGAATCAATAATGAAATCAAAATCTTTTTAACAATGGCAGTTGATTTATCAAAATCTTACCCTTCTGATTGCTGAATTTTATGTTGCTCCTATAGGATTACATAATGCATATTACTATATCTAGATATATATCGGATATGTAAAATCACTCACCTTTGTCTTGATGTTTTTATACATATTTAAAACACTTAATTCTCATAATAACATAATTAGTGATTGCCACAGAGGAGTTACTTGTACTTTTATAATTTTACTTAATATAAATTTAATAAAAGAATCATCTAATTAACATGTGTGTGTGGTTGTGTATGCCAATGAATCCCAAATTCTGGGAGAAAGTACTGTTAGTATAATAAAGTGTTGAATTTTTTGTTGCTGCTATTAGAGACAGAGTCTCACTCTATCACCCTCAGTAGAGCGCTGTGGTGTCACAGCTCACAGCAACCTCCAGCTCTTGGGCTTAGGCCATTCTCTTGCCTCACCTTCCCAAGTAGTCGGGACTACAGGCACCTGTCACAATGCCTGGCTATTTTTTGTTGCAGTTTGGCTGGAGCAGGTTTGAACCCTCTACCCTTGGTATATGGGGTCAGCGTCCTATTCACTGAGCCACAGGCACTGCCCAGTGTTGGATTTTTTTTAGCTAAAGATATTTACTATGTACCACAACATGTAGCTTCAGATCCGTTTGCAGAGTTGATCAATCTACATCTCAGCATCATGAACAAAGACCCAGGCTGCATTCTGCTTTTTTTTTTGTTTTGTTTTTTTTGAGACAGAGCCTCAAGCTGTCACCCTGGATAGAGTACTGTGGCATCACAGCTCACAGCAACCTCCAATTCCTGGGATCAAGCAAGTCTCTTGCCTCCACCTCCCAAGTAACTGGGACTATAGGTGCCCGCCACAACGCCCAGCCATTTTTTGGTTGCAATCGTAGTTGTTTGGTGGGCCCGGGCTGGATTCGAACCCGCCAGCTCAGGTGTACGTGGCTGGCGCCTTAGCCCGCTGAGCCACAGGCACCAAGCCCATTCTGCTCATTTATGTATCTCCTCTGAGCACATGTGGAAGCCAAAGTCAGGAAACAGCTACAGCAGCTCAGCCATCACCAACCTTGCACTGACATCCATGGTCAATTCCTTAGATGATTTTGTTATAGGATGTTGGACCACTTGACATTGATCCTGTGCAGCTAAGGAGGGGCCAACCTGCCCCAAGACACAGGAGCCGGAGGACCAGCACAGGTTCAGGGCTGTGGGAGAAGGAGGATGGATAGGGCTTTCACAGACAGCTGGAAACAACATCACAGAATGCTTTGTCCTAGAACGCTATTTTCTAATCATTTCCCAAGTTAGTTGATGTATGTGTATGTTTTAAGAGTTTACTTTCATAACATTTCTAAGTTTCACTGGACTTAATTAATTATTGGGATTATATGATTTGCACAGTATAGTGCTTTTCTCAACAAAAAGCTTATTTTGCAAAGTAGCAAAATGGAAAAAGCGGCATATTGATTTTTGCATTTGTAACATTAGGTTTATATTCTTCAAAACAAATAGACTATTGGCTAAATATTGCCATTATTTGGACACTGCTCTGACTAAGGCTGTATCCTGTTATATGCATAAAGATGTGTGTGTGTGTTCATTGAATATAAACATCACATACATACACAGGTGTATAAGTGCACATGTATTGCATATATACTTAATGTGTATAAACACTGCATAAGGATTCAGGAAAACAAAAACAAAACTTCCAAACATCCTCACTCAATCATTTCTTACGTAACCTATCCTATCAAATAGATTTATAGAAAATTAGCTGTAATACAACTTTCAATTTTAGGCCCTGTAAGCCCTTTACAACTGAGATTACCTGTAATATTAGAGGCTGGAGCAGCCTCAGAATAGAGAAGGGCAGAAGGAATGCAGGCCCCCTTTGTGTGAAATTTCCAGAATTTAGGCCTAAAGGAGCATCATCACACAGACTACCACTTTTACGTCCACTACACTATGGAAGTGGAATCTTAGGAAATTAGAAATGCGTCAGTTTAATTATAAGATATTAAATGTAAACAAAACTTGTTAATTGAAAGTACGTGTTAATAAAATTCTCAAAAAAATGATTGTAAATAAAGCAGCATATTGTTCTAAATCTTTTACACGTTCTCCAGTTTCATTATCTGGACCATTCTGTAAAGTGCTTACACTGGAGGAATCTGAAGTTTTATGTAGACTAAAATCCCACATAAATTTTAGAATTTAAATGTAATGCATAAGATACACCTCCAAAGCCCACTCCCATGGACATCATTTATGCACCTGGTTTCCTGGCTTGTCCTCAGAACACTTTGCCTTCCTATCTGGGATGTTTGAGTTCGCATCTCCATATGTATATATAACTCTGAGCTCCTCTTGCCTTTTGTGAAAAAATAAATAAACAAGTAAAAAGCTGGCGAGCTTGTGTCTTCTACAATGTGAAAGTCATGGGAAGGTTTAGGGGAAGGTCTCCTAACAGAGGAATTACAAAAAAAAAAATTAATATCAGTGTTTTAAAAAATATGGTTTAGGTACTGTCTGCTTCAGAATTACCAAGGATACTAACCATAATACTGAACTCTACCCTGGACCTACTAAATTTACACTGAAATCTGTGTTTTTCTTTTTCTCATAGATTTTTTAGCAGATTCAAATCCACCCAAAATCTGAGAATCACTTCTATATTTACTTCACTGGTTCGCCTATGGCTGGTTCTATGGAGACCTTCAACAGAATGTAGGATTCCCTCAATTTTACCAAGTTTACCTGTTGTATGAATAAAAACAAAATTAATTCCATCAATTTGTGGGAAAAGAGAAATAATCAATGCTGTTGCTACCCCAGATTACTACTGTTACTAGGTATTTTTTCCACCCAAAGGTCACTATTCCAACCTGCGATGCCCATTTTTTTCATTTTCAGAGACCAAATCAGATTATTGGAAAGAAAGAAAGGCTGGGCCATAAGATGAGATCTACAAACAGGCGTTACAGTGGGACCTCTGTCATTTCACCACCCAGGGGACTGTAACAGACAGGCCGACATACACAGGTGGTCAAGGTCCGGCAATAGACCCCCAGGACAGATGATGAGGGGTGCGTCTAGTCTACGAATATTAGGTCAAGGTAAGGAGGTGGGCGGCATAGGGAGGAGTATTTCTTTATACTAGATATGTCTTCAGGTACAGGAGGAGGGATGAAGAAGTGTGGGAAACTTAAATAGGACATGTGCTTAGGAAATACTGGAAAGAATGGAAATTTGAATTACTGCATCTGTTCTTCTAAACAGATGTTCCATTTCCAGTATCCATTTAGATGGCAATTAAACACGTTGCAATTTATTTCTTAAATATTTTATTATGGATTTTGCTATAACCTGTACATGGCTGAACAAGGGATTTTGTTTTGCTTTGTTTTCGTTTTCCTTTTTTAGGAGATAGTGTCTCACTATGCTGCCTAGGCTGGAGTCAGTGATTTATTTGCCTTCACAGGCAGGATTATAGCACACTACAGCTTGGGATGCCCAGAACTCAGGCAATCTTCTCATCTCCAGCCCATCAGTAGTTGGGACTACAAGAACATACTGCTGTGCCTGGATAATTGGGTTTGTTTTAGGTATCATTAAAGTACATAGATTGACTTGAGCTCTTCTCTTACGTGGGCATGTGTTAGATCATCTACTGGCTTCACTTTAGAATCGAGTACATTGGATTCTTGCTTCCCCATTTTGTGACACTTTACTAAGAAGAATGTGTTCCAACTCTATCCAGGTTAGAAAAGCTCAAGTCAGTTCAGAGATGGGGTGGGGGCAGATGAAAGAGGAAGCATGGGGAGGGGAGGGGGGAGGGCAATAGGAGATTACAGTGTATGGCACAACTCTCGGAGGCAGGACACAATTACAAGAGGAACTGTACCCAACAAGTGCAAAGAATGTCATTAAATTTTTTCTACCCTCCTTGAATCCGAACCAATAAATAAATATATAGATCAGCTACATCGCTAAAAAATTACACTTTCAAAACATTTCCACAAAAACATACGGGTCAAATACCTTAAAATTCTATTGGAGTCGTAGTTATTGATTTTCAAGTAGTGAAAGAACTGAACACAGAATTATCCTTCCTTCTATAATATGAAATATCTTTGATTAAAAAAGCACAAATTTGAACAACTTGCTGAGTCTTTTCAATATGCAAGCTTAACACAATACAAACTTATGACTGGAGTTGTTTAATAATTCAATAATCCCTATAATTTCCTGGATACTACATACAACAAGCATAACGAAAAAAAAAAAAAAAAAGATTTGGGGCACTTTTGTTTTGCTTTGTCTTTGTGTTCTTTTTTTTTTAGGAGATACTGTCTCCCTATTGTCACAATTATTTTGAAATATAGTAGCCAAGACAAAGATGCCACAGGCAGAAGGTAAGCAAACTCCTGACATTTGTAGAAGATAAAAAGAGTCATATAAAGACAAAACAATGAAGATATCAAATATCGCTCAGCTTCATAGTGTTGATGTCAATTTATCCTCTGAGGTCTTTGTTTTATGCTTGTGTTTGACTACATTGGCTTTAAGTTCACATGCACTATCACTCCAAGATTCATGCTCACTGTCCCGAAAAAAAAAAAAAAAAGTTACATGGTAATTTAAGTTCACCGAATATATTTATCATTCAATCACTAGATGGCAGTAAATGTGCAACTTTGAGGTGCATCAACTCCATTCTGCATACTCAATAAGAGCTTGAAACAGGCACCGAGCTGTCACTGACAGCCTCCTCTCAAAGGCTAGCGGGCAGTCGGATATAGCCTATCCTAAGAAGTCACTACAGGACATAAGGGAAATAAGATGTCATTGCTCAGTAATGTAGCAAGAAATATCTTCAAACAGTAAATTAAAATACTTTATCTGAGGTACACAGAGTCGGTACCTTCCCATTTATTATTTCAATGAAGAAATAAATAACACAGATCTGAATTTGTAAAAAGGGATGAAAGGCTTGTATCTTGCTCACACACATCATAGATTTCTGCCTGACACACGGTAACATTTTTTAAGCATGTAGTGGAGACTACCAACAATGCTAAATCCATTTACCAAGTAAAACTGAATTAACACATTGAGAGTAATGGTACAAGGGATCCCATTTCATTACTTTTAATGTGACTGTGTCTGTATATATTCCACAGCAAGATACGCTTCAGAAATAGAACAAGCTTCCCATCGTATCTATATAATGAAGGAGAAAAGGAAATGAGAGTCGGGTTAAGTCAATATCTAATCCCATTTCTTGTAAATTCAGCTTGTCAGCAGTCACCACTTTATAGAAACCATAGCAATATACTCATGGTAATTTTGTCCTCCGTCCATCCAAAGTATATCTGGTGGAGATGTGATATTTCCTCATTATTTGCAGATTTCCAAAGTAGAATAAATTTAAAAAACATTTTGAGGTATACACACACACACACATATATATATACACACAAAATAAATACACATATAGTGTACCATTTATAGATGCAAGGTTTTATAATATGCTGGTTGAGCATTGTTTAAGAATCATTAATTCATTCCTTATGGGAATTGTATATTTTCTGGAATGCATGGTGAGCAAAAGTTGTGTGGGGCAGATGTCACAGTAGCATAAAGTCCACTCAAGATATTTGGTTTAAGGACACCAGTTGGCCATTACTGTGCCATCTAAGTTTTAGCATGACTAGAAAACCAGATTTACTAATTTTGAGGCATACTTGACTATAATTATTTGTGTCACTGATGATTGTTTACATAAGGAGGAGAAACAATTAAAGGCCTCATTTATGAAAATTCAAAATGATTAATTTTGTTCTTTTCCAAATTAGAGACAATCTTTCCTTTCGCATTGCTTACTGTGATCTCTGAGGATTAGAAGGGCATCTTTCAGACACTATTTCAGCTTCTCAGTGAGCTTTTTAAAAATGTGGTGTTCATATTCCCTTAAATATTTTCAGAGTTTACTGGACAGGGAAATAGGGACTAAAAATGAAGGGAATAATTGTGTGAAGATACTGGGCTTCAGCATACAGGCTATGTTTAAATAAGTACTCTTTATAAAAATCACTTTGTCTCTGTGAGCTGGAATTCCTTTTACTTTTTTGTCTATAAATATGTATCAAAATGATTATTGCGATAACTAAAGAGTGAATGTTTGCAGAATGCAAGTGTAGTTCTTTAAATATAGAAATGTTAATTCCTGAGTCAAGTTATCCAACCATTTCTAACTGATCATTTTCTGTAGGGACTAATGAAAGGGTTTTTGTTTTGTTTGTTTTGTGTGTGTGCAGACACACATTACATGGAGTGTCACCAGGAAGACATAGGGAGATAATTTGGGAATACTGTTTTGAGATTCAGACTGTGCCCACAAAGAAGCAGATTAATTCAGACCCTGCCCAAGAAGAAGGACAGAAACTCAGGTGTGGTAAGGACCAGGAAGGATGTAGGTATGAATTAAATCCACTGATAAGGAGGTATCTACCTGACTCACTCAGAATATATTCCTTCTCCCTATATTCATCCCAAAGTATTTATAATATGGCCTTAATATAAGCCACACTTTTTGGCAAGTTCTACATATATTAGCTCATTTAATCCTCACAATAATCATATCTATTTTTAGTTATTATTCTTCACATGTCCATTTGTAAGAAGTGAAGTAGACACTTACAACATTTAAGTTATGTGAACCAGGCCATTCTAAAGATAATTTAGCAACAAGGACAGTTCTGTCCATTTCAATAATTACAGAGCAATGAGGTGAATACAAGGGAAAGATATACCTTGATACATGAGGACAGGAGTGTTACCCCCATGGGTATTGGCAGAGTAGGGCAGTTTTCTAGAAGGGGCGATTGATGGCGTAAGACTGGAAAGCTGAGTAGCAGAAGGCCAGGTGAGGAAGATACTGGGAACATAGGATAGTGTGAAGGGAGCTTCTGAACAAAAACATCAGGGAAAAGCCTAAAAAATAAACAAACGAGCAAACTTAAATGGTCAATATTGTTGGCATGCAAAGCAGGAACTCGTGAGTGATTGATAACCCACTGAGAAATGAAGGGGCCAGAAAATGGAGTGTCCTTCAATCATTCTCTGTGATGGCCATGAAGAGGCCATTAGAGGGTTTTACACAGTAGATCGACAGAGGTAGAAATATCAGAGGATATATTTGAAATGGAAACACTGTTACAGGGAAAAATAAATTTTTGGAATGTTGCTAAAATTAGGATAAGAGATGATAAAGTTATAAACTATGGCAGAAAGTAGAAATGGCACAGAAGATGTGAAATTTGAGATGCACGTGTTGAAAGAAGATGTAGTAACAGATCTGATGTCGGTCGTTTGAAGTTGTACACAACCATCAAGCAAGGAAGAGAACACAGTTCCCAGAGGTTAGGTTACATTTCAGACATGGTGTATGAAAAATATTTAGCGCATACATTCGAAGTGGAATAAATATTTCTGAAACCTAAAAACCTACAGAGAAATCTGAGTGGAAAATAAATAATTAGAAATCAACTATCCTCAAATGATATCAGGAATTTACATTTCTTGAATTTACTGAATGAGAAAATAATGGATGTCTGAAGGACAAAAATCATTACGATTCAATCTCATTTCAGATCTCCTTTTACCAAATCAGGGATAAAGGCAGTTAAGGTTTTCATGAAATGGCTTCTTCATTACAAAAAAAGATAATGTTTTTTTAGAATAGCCTAAGAGGAAATAGAGAGAGCAAGAGCTTGCATAGGAATCTATAAATTTAAATAATGTAAAATAAGTCTATCATGAAAGTTCAAATTTTTCTGCCCTTGTAGAAAATAATTGCATGAGTAATGTGAGGTCATTGTTGATGTTTTATATAAGAATATCTGGAAAAACATGAATTAAATGTTTTCCATTAACTTGTAACATGTACAAATTTGAAATATTACTTCTGATAAACACACTCCCCAATATAACATACCTTTGTGAAACTGTTGCATGACCAACTAAGATTGTAATGTCAGTGTGAAGTTAGCCTGAAACATCCTTAGCAAAACAAATGTATCTTCTCTGACTTTACTAGACACCATATGTAACTTGCTCTTTAACTACTACTATTTATAAATCTAACAATCTTGTCTCAAAATAATATTTCACCTTTCTATTTTTCCCAAAATGACATTCTTCACTAGTGGTAATGAATAAGTCTTCCTTAACTTCATATATTAATCCTAATTAATATTTTGTGATATCCATTTTATCATAAAAATAGAAAAAAGTGTTACATGGCAGGTGTTTAATAAATATAGTTGACTTTTTGTTATGTTATCAACTATTAAATTTATATCAATATTAGGTTAATAAGGTACTGATTATTAAGCATTAATATATAAATCACTAATAGTGAATGTCATTTACACAGTATGAAGTAGTCACTTCAAGAATATTATTGTTTAGTAATTAAAACAATCCAATAAGGTGAATATTATGTTCATGCTACCAATGAAGATAGCTAGATTCAGATATGTTAAATTACGTGCTCAAGGTTACCGATCGTAAGATAGAACAGGTGCTGGGATTTGCCAAAGTCTGACCTGCAATCTCTGAGTAGTTGTTACTTCAGGCATGGTACCTTGGTTTATCTCCAGCAGAATCCCTAGGATAATTATTATAATAGAGACGTGAGGATTTAGAAGTTTGACAAGCACAGGTTTTCTTTCTTAACTAAGTGACAGACCCATAAAGGAGAGCCAATCCCATCAACCGAAGAGCTAAATCCAAGAACTCCCCAAGTGTTATCTACTTTATGATTGTCACTGAATTAGTGTCTGGTTTGGTGCTTCCTTTATTTAGCAAATCTTACTTGATAGATCTCTATGTGCATGGTGGAATTCCACAAAATCAATGCGATTTTCTGGTCAAAAGGGATGACTATCTCAAAATGTGGAATATTTTATGGGAATTTCGGTAAGTGAAGAGCATATGCTAATTTCACATGATGCTAAACCAAATGCTTTTATTGTGTAATGAATAATGATGTGAACATATTCATTCTCTGTATGACCTCGTTTGAAGTAAAGAAATGCTTAACGCCATATGTTTTCTGTTATGGGATCTATTTGAACTTGTTGCATATTTTAAAATTTTATTTTATTTTATAGGAGAAAGCAGGCAAACAACATTGACAGAGCATTTATATTTTCTTAAAATTTTGATCTCCAATAAGATTATCCTACTTGTTTCACAAAATTGAGTGGTTTCTCTTTTAATTAGTGCACCCCATATAAAACATTTAAGACGGTCACTTCTTCTAGTTAGAATTTGATAAGGATATTTCCCCTTGTTTGACTGTCCATTTTACGTCAAATAATGTTCTACGATAGGCTTATTTTTTGCATCAGTCATTATAAAATCAGTAAACAAAATGGCCCTCTTATTCTGTAGCCTTAACCAGGATTGAGGATATTAGAAAATGCTGTTGTCTGTACCTGAACATGATGATTTATTCTTTAGTGAACTCTTCATTCACTGGACCTTACAAAGACACAGCAAATATAGATTACACAAAAACCCCGTCTCCTATGTGTTCATTTACTTGTTATTTTCCTGAGTTGATTAGTATGGGATTTTGGATGGGGTGAAAAACCAATTGCTTTACCAAGGCCACACTTTATCAGGACCATGATTTCAAAACTGTCATGTTTGTTTAAAAACATGTAAGGCTGAACTTCACATCCCTTGAGAGAGAGAGAGAGAGAGAGCGAGAACCCCTTACCAGTATTGTGCAATTCCACAATATTAGGAGCCTTGTATCATAGTCTTTTAAAAATCATTTGTGAAGTTACAATCTCCCAATACTAAGAAAAAGTATCCAATGTACTCAGCGCTACTATGAAGCTAATCTATAGCTTTCATATGAAGGGTAAAACCCAGTTATAGCACAAGAAATGGGGAAAGGGGCAAAGGGAGGGGAGAATGGGTGGAGGGAGGGTGATTGGTGGGATCACACCTACGGTGCATCTTAGAAGGGTACAAGTGAAAATTACTAAATGTATAATATATATGTCTTCATATAGTGATTAAAAGGCCATGAAGGCTATGTTAAATAGTTCAATGAAAATATTTCAGATTGTATATAATATCAGCACATTGTGCCCCATGATTGCACCAATGTACACAATTACGATTTAATAAAAAAAAAAACAAAGAATTTCTGGTTCCACTCCATACTGAACTTCAGAGTCAAAGAATTCTATAATAGACATACTCTTATTTGACAACTTGAATGTTGCAACTTTCTTTGCCTTACTATTATTATTATTGCTTAATACTTCATTACAGCAATTGTCTGATTTCTTTTCTGAATGTATTTATCTTTGTTTGTTCTTTACGAGGTTTTTTGATTATTGTTTAGGAAACATTGTTATTGTTAAATTTTAAGCCTTTTTAATTTTGTGAAGGCAAAAAGTAGAAACTTAATAAACACATGTATATGTAAAAATTAAAAAAAAAAGAATTTCAGGTTCTCTACAAAGGGTTTTACACAGTATCTTTCTTATTCGTGCCACTTTTATTTGAAGTTCAAGATGAAACACTTCTTTAATGTTGCTATCAATCATATTTGAAGACTTTTAGATAATGCTATCCAGTTAAACCAAACTTAAATCACAAAAAACTTTTAAAAGTCTGAATATATCATCTAATCCTACTTTTGACTCCTGGTTTTCTTTGTGAAAATAAGATTATCTTAGGAAGCATTTCAAAAAGTGTTATTTTTTTCCTGACATTTTGTACTACCTAATTAGCATTTTTCCTAATTCATTATGAATAATAACTAGAAATAAGTGATAATAACTGTTTTCTGATATTTAAACTATTTTCTTTTTAAGTAAAATAATCAAAAAGGTTTGCTCTCCCATTTATTAGTAATAAACACATAGCACTGTTACATAAAATTCTTTCCAAAAGTCATTACCATGTACGTTGGTTAATATGGATCAAGATCACAGAAACCTCAGGATTTTCTGTAGCCGAATCTTAATTTACAATATAAAAGGAGGCGATATTAATATTGAATGTCTAAATTTTGCTAACAAGTTCCTCAAACCTTCTCCCACATATATCACTTTTATCTCCCTTAACCTTGTGAATTAAATGGCATTGCTTCTAAAGCACAGGATTGCACTAACATGGATTTGCAGAATAACGATCTGTCGATCAGAATTCCTCCAACCTGTGCCTTGTCAGGCCTGGCAGAGGGTGGACAGGTAGCAAGGAAGTGGCTAAGGGACCCCAGGGGGACCAAGTTGTAACCAGGAACCAAAATTACAGCTAGCAACTGTTGCCTAGTGGAAATGTACACAAGTACGTTTAATGAATTTGCATTACCTGGATGGAACTTCTGGGTAACAACCATGCACATAACCAACCTCTTACCAAATCTGTTAGGCAAACTTTTGTATAATCCCAAACTGTCAGATGTCTCAAAAGGCAGAAACTACAACCCATCCCACCAGGGGAAAGGCAGGACAAGTAGTGAGCGCATTAGAGGCGCCTGTGCTCAGACTTTGGGGTGGTGCTCTACCGGCGGAGACCCACCTGTTCCTCTCTCTAGGGAACATATTTTCACTTTGTGTCACTTTCTTCTTCACTTTCACTTTGTATAGCTGCTTTCTTTTTCCTGTAATAAATTGTTTTTGTGGGCTCCTCTGTATCTGTGATCAGCCCATCACTGGTTCTGCTCTGAGCATCTGTTCCTGAGAGAGGGACGCGAGGACTCGGAACGCCTGGATGAACCTAAGATGTCTGATTCCTTCTAACTTGATCACACCCTTTATACACATTTAAATACACAGATTTAGTTGCATAGATAATACAATCAGCTAACACTAACTCAAGCTATTTTCTCAATGTGGACTATGAGAAGGAGCCCTTGTGTCTATAAAATCCGGGAGTCTGTGTGCAGCTATAACCACCAGTATGTTAACATAAGTATAAAATGAAGTGTTTGTTGGCGCCTGTGGCATTCTGGTTTCCTCTCTCTGTAACTAGTGAAACTTGGAGTGAAAACTACAGGGCCTCAGGCTGAACAGGAAAATAGAATTCAGAGTTTACACAAAACATAGACATTCAAGTTCTTGGATTAACGGAGAACATCTCAAGGGGTTGCTATGCATTTGTAACCAGGTAGTCACCTGGAAATCTACACAGGGAATTTAAATATCCACTTGTTTGAGTGAATTGAGGAAACACCTAAAAAAACAAGAACAGCTTCTGTGCATATGGTACTTGTGCAGCCCTAAAAAGTAGCAACAATTAGAATCATTATAAGCCAAAAAACCTTAACTTCCAAATAATTACCCCAAACAGGCAAACTTTGATGAATTGAAGGGTAATAATAATTCAAGTCATAGTATGAAGCTCATGAAGAGAGCATTTTTTTTTTTTTTTGGTAGAGACAGGGTCTCACTTTATCGCTCTCTGTAGAGTACTGTAGTGTCACAGCTCACAGCAACCTCCAGCTCCTGGGCTTAGGCGATTCTCCTGCCTCAGCCTCCTGAGTAGCTGGGACCACAGGCGCCCACCACAACACCCGGCTATCATGAAGAGAGTATTAGTGGAGATCTACCAGCTAATTAACCTGTGGGGCTCATGGACGGCTTGTCTGAGGGTCTGAGGAGACAAAGCATGGAGGTCTCTGCTTCACCATCCACATCTCTCCTCCTCCAGATGACACTATCTTGCCTAGATTTCGTGCCTTTGGATTCGATGTCTCATTGGCCTGGAGCCTCTTCCTTCAGATGTCAATTCCAGCACATACCTCCTAAGTCTCTGCTCAGTTTATTATTATTATCATTATTTTATCCTTTGAAAATTTTCATATCATATTCCCCTTGCTACCATCATGTACCATGTTTGGCTGTAGTTTTCTCTAAGTAAATTTGCAAAGATTTACATAGAGAAAGTTTGCATGTATGTGTTTTTATTTATTAATTCCTTTAACCACTTAATATTTATCAGTGGATGCTCCAGTTAAGACTAAATTTATCAATATCTCTTTTGAAGGAACGTTGAGGCAACATAGAAGTGAAAAGGTTTAGGCATTTCTTTCTCTGTGGCCAGACTGTCAGTTGTGTGTTACCCACTGTGTGTGGAAGACAATCCCTTCCAGGCAGAGGGGGTGAGGAAACTTTGAGTGCAATCTGTGCATGCTTATTAAAATACTGAATTTAATTAAAATGTATTCAGAAAATTTTTTGACAAGTGCTTAGAAATAAACATTTTATTTAATTCTAAATGGAGATTTTGACATTTCAGAAAAGACACAGTCCACACATTATTTTTTCATTTAGTCCTTCCTTAGTACACTCAGGGATTATTGTAGAGCCAAAAGGTGCATGCAAAGATATATATATATATTTTTTAAAAAGACATTTTTCTTAATACATATGTGTTTGCTGATTCTCAATCATATGTAACATATAATTTGAATAACTCAACAAGTGATTTCTCTACTTTGTTCAGGCTTTAAATATTTCATATTAATTCCTCACTCTAGATGTGTATACAAAACACCCTCAGATAGCAAAATAAGAAACCAAAGAAACGCCAGGTTGTATGTGACTGATGGAGCAGTGGGGGTGATACATCATTTGTCAGTTAGGCTTCTACTCTATCTTTGAAAATAAATTTAAAAAGTTTTTTTTCTGGGTAACATCCAGGACAAACTACCATGTTTTCTCCAAGCTTTAATTATGCTAATGTCATTCAGGATGATTTATTTGGTGACAAAGAGGTTTGATAGTGATTCTGTGAACAATGCAAACTTTGGAAGACCTTTTACAAATTGTTAACGGTTAACTATTGGGATCAGGCTCATAGTGGTTTTGGACTTGAGATTGAAAGAACCAATCTATTTGACTTCTAAATTAAGCTACAAACATACTCCTGTGACTCTCAAACATTAGAATACAGAGTGATAATTTAAGGGGTTCAAGAAAAGCAAAGGTTTCTAGGTTCTATTTTCAGTAACAAGAATTTCAGTAGATGTGAAGAAAACTTAGGAATCTTAAAGAATGTTTCCTGTGATTTTGATTTGTCCGTGTATCACTCTTTGAGCAATGGTTGACAATCAATTACACAAAATATAAGAGGGACTCCATAGATACTCTTGGAATTCACATGAAGATGGTGGATTTCATAAATCAACAGTGGAGAGAATAAAGCTTAGGATTCTGATAATATTTTCCTCATGTTTAAAATCAAATTGTCATTTAATAATAGTATTATATCAGAATAATGATTTAAGACAGAGAATGGAGTATTCTGTACATGGTTAAAGTAGTTTAGGCAAAAACTTATAAGCCTCATTGCTTAGTGGTTAAGATTTATTATATATTTCTTGTATGATGCCTAAGAATATCCCTAGAATGGATGACTACTTCAAGACATGCCAATGCTGTTAGGACAATCCAATGACTTCTTCCTACTTGGATATTGTTTTCCCCAGACACTACTTTATAATTAATTTCCATGTAATTTTTTCTTAGAGTGGCTATAACTTCTATTATCGGTATAGTTTTTAGAACAAATTGATAATTTGACATTTTGGTTCTCATATCAGCCTCATGAGAATACTGTTATGTTGAGTTAATTTTGTAAACCAGAGTATCAACAGATGCATTAACAGACTTCATCTTCTAGTCCTGCAAATCTCTGAACCATTCTGTGGGTTTTCGTGGCCCTATAAAGAAACAAAAACTCATAAGTTTAGTGACAGCTACATTGTCCAGTTTATTTTAATAATGTGATTTTTAGGACCTAAAATCTTTTCTTGTATTATGTCTAAAATGCTTATTTACCTACCATTTGACTGATGTCTACACTACCTAATTCAAAAGGCATGTTCTCTTTTTATCTTCAAATCAGGTTGAATGTTTGAAGACGATTTCAAATAATCCAATTCCTTTAGAGATTGTTTCGCTTACTCCAATCCTAGTAACGAAGAAAAATTGTTCTGTTTTCTCTAAAATTGCCCCATGTGTTTTGTTCAGTGCAATTCAAATTCCTAAAGGGCCCCAAAACGTAGTCGTATAGATTAAACTAACTTTTAAACAAATGATAGCGCTCATCACCATGGCAAATAGCAGCCTCCAGTACTGAAACAAAAAGGCAGGGACGTTACCTGACCTTTGTGAGTCCCGGCATCACTGTGACTTGGTCAGCCCGCAATGCAGGGCACTGTCAAGAGAAAGAATCTATGACTCCAGACCTTCTCAGGTGTACACTCACTGCACCTATGACAAGGTCAAGGTGCATTTTCCACACTTGTCTGGTTGTCTAGTCTCAATGTCCATTTGTGCAAGAACAGTTGATTCCATGAGAGAGTGGGAAAATCCAGCTGCTTTACGATACTGTTTCAGTCACATGTCAAACTTTACTAACATTTTAAGGTGAAATTTTGTCCTTGGCTGAGTGGGCATTATAAAATGCAAGGGATAGGAAAAAAATGCAATTCATCCTGCAGGACTACAAATTTCAAAGTGTAAGGCAAAGGGAGAGAGGAACTTCGCAAACAGGGAAAGTGTGGTGATAATCCTGGAGCCACTGAGACATTTCTGGATGACATAACTTTTGAAACATGAGATCCATTGAAAGGATCCATTCCATTAATTCTCAGACAGTTAACATTTCATATAGAATAAAAAGGTAATTAGCACCACAGTTGTCTTCAATCCCATGAGAAGTTTTTGGCCTTAATACTGCCTAAAGCTGTACTACACAAAGGTTACTGTTATTTATTGCTGTGCTTTCCATCCTTAATAGGAATGTACTCAATAAAAATTACCAAGAAGACTTTGCTGCTGCTTTCTTTAACATCCCCAAATCAATGACTTGAAATAAGTCCATCTGTTAAAGGATTAAATGTCTTCATCACAAATCTACCTTTGCCCAAGAAAAAAAGAAAAATCACCTTTTATTTTTTAAAAGAAAGAATAGTGGTGAATAATGGTTTTAAGGGAAAAGAAGTGTTTAGGGACTAAAGAGAGGTTAATTACAATGAGTTAAGTCCATTTGGAGTGAGAATAATAAATATTAAGCAAAAGAAATAAAATCAAAATTCTTAATATGCTGTGAATGTGTGACCAAAAATAATTAAAAAAATCAATTTTCATTCCTATCTGTAAAGATTATATATAACCCTACAAGTAAATATTCAAATTTGAAGGATATAAAGGATATAAATGACTTCTCTCACTTATGTTGAAATACTTTAAGATGGAAGCTATTGATCACTAAATCTTTAGCTCTATTATGAATAGTTTGATTCAATAATTCTAATATTTATTTGTGCATACCTACATTTGCTACTGTAAGCATATTCTATAGTAAGAAAGTAATAGTTTTTAGATATATACACTTTTAGTGGCAAAAACAGGCAAAAGTAAAACTTAAAAAACAAACGAGAAATAGGTAATGCTTCCTGTAGTAACAGAATTTTGGTGGACATTTTAGAAAGCAAGTATATTTAATACCACCTTAAAAAAATGCCATAATTTTTATTCAAATATTTTAAAAAAGAACACAATGCAAAAGTAGTGAGCAAGTATACTATGAATATTAACTTTTGCATTTTTCAACTTTATGCAATTTATACGTTTTTATACTATTGTAATATTTTGCTTGCATTTTTGTTCTTTTTTGTTTGTTTATTTTGTCCGTTGTTTTCTGGATAAATCAGAAGCACAGTAGTTGTGTTTCTGAAAGAAAAATTTTATTTCTTTTGGTTTAAATTCAAACTATTGGAAACTTTGTATATATCACTTTTCAAAACCCTCCATATTCTATCCAATTCTTAAATAAAAAAAGATAAAGTATATCAAAATAAAAAGTTGTAAAAGATGCTTTTAACGTATAAAAGGTGATTTTTGTTGTTTCTTTGCATATTTAAGTCTGTTTTAATATTACTTAAAAACTTCATTCATGGCACCTCTATTAAAGCAGATTTATACTCATAATGCCCTGCTCCTCAGTTTTTTTGTCAGCTACCTGGTGGAATACATAGATAATTGTTTAATTCTCATTACTAATGCTATTCCTTAAGCTATTTTCTACAATCATAAGATAAATCATCACGCTATAATGACATGCACAAGCCCTAAATATCAGTTTCCACTTTTATCTTCTGAAGACATTCACCTTGTCTGTGTTCTCATTTTTTCTAACCCAAAAGAAACACAGCTGTTACATGTTTCTTCTTTATAAAACCACTTTTCTCAAATAAAGTTATCCAGAAGCAGCAAAGATCCCTCCTCAGACAGACTGTAACTTCTTGCCAATCCCCACTAGCATAGAAAATAGTAACATCTGCATTTAAATGACTTATTTATTCAACTCATTTATATAAAAGTGCACTAAACCTAAAATTCAGTCCTGGAAGACTGCTTTGAACCTAGAGGACATCCTGTTTCATATAGTTTCTCCAACAACCCGTCCCCCGTAACTGTCAAACTAATAACCTATACAGTGTTGAATTGCAACATCCTTCACACGCGGCATCTTGGAAAACCTAAGGAAATAGGCCATGAAGTAGGCCTTTCCAAAATGAAAAAAAAAAAAAAATCTTATTACTATTTGAGTCTATCTGCCATCCTTTCAAAACGTCTTAGCTAAACTTGTTCCCTATGGCTCCAATGATTGTTTTATACCATCTGTTCATTAAAAAGGGTCTTTTTCATTTACATTCACTAACCACTTTGAAACAGTTTCAAAATTCTGTATATTTCCTACCTTTTCCAGTGTATCATATCACTTATCAATTCAGCTGGGCAGCCTCTGTAATACACATATCTTCATTTGTGAAAATAACATTGCTAATTGTCAATGTAATTATAGTAAGCAAATATTGATAAGCTACTATGTGCACACAACTCTCTGACAGGAGAAATATAAAAATAAAATTTATATCTTCCGTGAAACAAATCTGTAAGGAATAGAATATGAAGAGAAAAGAAAAATAATCTGTTCTAGAGAAAAGGTGGCATTCTTACTCAGGGAAGCAAAGAAAACGATATAGAAGAAAGCATCTCAATTAATATGAAATCAGAGGCATTTTAATAGTTGATGATAGGAAATAGATGATTTACATTTCAAAATCGCAATGGTGTGCAAATGGATAAAATGAGCTTAAATGAGTCATATATATATACACACACACAGAGAATATTTTGGAGAACAGGGTTCTGAAAAAGCCTATCCCATTTACCCATATAGCTTTCAACAGATAAAAGCCAATAACCCCCAGTTGTAATTTTCTCTCTTTTATTTCAGTTATATCAAGAGATTTGTATCTCTTAATCGTCATTTGCTCTTTATTTCCCATTCACTTACTTTTTTCTAATTTATTGGAAAATGTGTTAGTTTTTTTCTCTTTTGTCATTGTTGTTTTGAAAGAGCAAGAGTAACTCAATTTTGTAACAAACGGCCCATTTTCAGTCTATCAATGCCAAGCAGGGTGCTCACCTCGCCTCCAAAATAGCAGCTGGAGCCGAAAAACAACTGTCTGATACAAGCTCAACTAATAGGCATACAAAGTATCTAAAATAGCCAATCATACTCAACACAACTTGGAAATCCCTTATCCCGCTGGTAACCACAATAAACCCCCCAGCAACCCAGGGGTCGGGGTCCTTAGCACAATCCCGTTGCCACGGGTAAACTGAGGGCCCAGGCTTGAACTTGAATAAAGGCTCTTTTGCTTTTGTGTTGAGTTTGTCTCCCTGGTGGTCTTTGGGGATTACATGATCTGGGCCCAACAGTTTGTTTGGGGGTTTTATTGTAAGGATACATAATTTTTGACTGTCAGTCATAGCAAATTTAATGACAAAAAGTACCTCTGATTTTCAACTGTAAATCAATAAAAATTTGTCCTTTATATTAAAAAATCTATTTCATTTCTGTAGTTTAAGAACTGACATGGGGCAAGGACTCCCATTTAGGGCCATCTGGGCACCATTTCCCCCACCCCCAGTATGGCATGAACAGTCAATTGACCTTAGCAGTGCCAAACACACACAGTGCAAAAAGAATAGTCCCTTCAGCAAATGGGGTTGCAAAAACTGGTTATCCATATGCAAAAGAATGAAACTGGACACTTACTTTCCTCAATACACAATTATTCTTCAAAATTTTCTCTCAGATATGGACTTCTTCTCTTACTTTTATTATTCATTCTAGAGCAAGCACCCTAATTCATATTCTCAGCAATTTTTTTTTATTAAATCATAGCTGTGTACATTAGTGCAATCAAGGGATACAATGTGCTGGTTTCATTCACAATCTGAAATATTTTCGTCAAACTATTTAACATAGCTTTCATAGCATTTTCTTAGTTACTGTATGAAGGCATTTGTATTCTGCATTTAGTAATTTTCACCTATACCACAATTTATTAATGAGATAAATTAATGAGATGCACTGTAGGTGTGGCCCAACCAATTACCGTCCCTCCACCCATCCTGCCCCCTCCCCTCCCTTCCCTTGCCCCTTTCCCCATATTCTTGTGCTATAATTGGGTTACAGCCTTCATATGAAAGCTATAAATTAGCTTCATATTAGCGCTGAGTACATTGGATACTTTCTCTTCCATTCTTGATATACTTGGCTAAGGAGAATGTGTTCCAGCTCCATCCATGTAAATATGAAAGAGGAAAAGTCACCATCTTTCTTTAAGGCTGCATAATATTCCATGGTATACATGTACCACAATTGATTAATCCATTCGTGGATCAATGGGCAGTTGGGCTTC
>CAUYON010185861.1:0-12022 GCA_963573935.1 Arctocebus calabarensis
CGGGCGTCTGTAGTCCCAGCTACTTGGGAGGCGGAGGCAGGAGACTCGCTTGAGCCCAGGAATTGGAGGTTGCTGTGAGCTGTAATGCCATGGCACTCTATCCAAGGTGACAGCTTGAGGCTCTGTCTCAAAACAAACAAACAAACAAAAAAAAACAACTGAAAACCCTACCCTTAAAAAAATATATATATATATAAAATTTACTTTAAAATAGTACATATTCTTCTACTCCCCCCTTTCTGACCTTTGTGCTAATATTGTCATATACATAAGTTGATCTACGCAACTGTATACAGGAACTGTAACTGGTCAACATAAGGAACCAGGCCTACTATACTGATATGTACATGTGGTGCACATCTGGGCTATGAAAATTAGGTCAACTTGAAGTGGTCAATGTAGGGAGATGGTTAATGCAGGGAGGTAGTCAACTATGAAGGTACTACTGTATTTACACTTTTACATGATACTTTTATAACCAAGAGGAAAAATAATCAAAATAGACTATATCTTTGCATGTCTAGTGATCGTTAATTGGGTGCTGAGTATTGTAGTACTACAGTTAAATGTCTTAATTTTTTTCTGTTTTTAAAGAGGTTTTGAAGTTTATTTTCCCAGGCAGTGAAATTAATGTGGATTAGCCTGATCCCTTTTATGAATTGTTCTTGAGATTTGCTAGGGTGGGCACAGAGTAGCCTTTAGTATAGGGCAAGTTTATCTCTTCTACTAAGTTACGGTCCTTCTGGGATGTACAGGATGCTCCAGAGCAGTGGTTCTTAACCTGTGGGTCACAACCCCTTTGGACTGTATTAAAGGTTCGTGGCTTAGGATGGTTGAGAACCACGGCTCCAGAGGATCAACAGTGTCTCTGTTAAACAGACCTCAACACCTCCCATTCCTATATAATTTCTGGGACATCTCTGCTTATAGGTCCCTAATAGTTGCTTTGTGGAGTTTCTCTCAATGTGTGGCCATTTAGTACTTAGCAATAGACTCCAGGGGACTCCTCTGTAGATTTCTGGGGCTTTCCCTGATTAGCTCCTCCTTGTGTAACACACTTTCCCACAAATTCTAGCCTCCTTAGCCTCCCTAAGGTAAGAACTCAGTTCACTGATTATTACTTTCTTTGAGTTCCTTCTCTCTGTGCCAGTCAGGAATGTGCTTTATTTCCTTTCTCTTCTGGATAACACTCCCGTGCTACCTGTTGTCCAATATTTGAAATGGCTCTTTCATATATTTTGTCCTATTTTCTAGTTGTTATGGTGGGAAGGTAAGTCTAGTACTAGTTACTGCAACGAGGTCAGAAGTAAATATTTTTGAATGAATGTTCTATACCTTAAAAGAACCTTACATAGAAGGTTGAGATGACAGAAGTCTAGCTACATTAATAAATAATACAATGGGGTGAGAGCAGGGCAAAAGTGCTGTACAGGACTATAGCCCAAGGGAAAAAGTAAACCAGTATTTAAATTTCTAAACTGGAACAGTGATTATATAAGAGTCCCTATAATCATCACCCAGGGATATGGTCAGAGTAATGGGGACAAAAAGGGTACAGTCTTTTTATTCTTACAGTACGGCATGGAGGACTGAGTATACAAGGTGCTGGGAGAGGAATATGGCTCAAAATATTGAAAATACACTTCAAATTAAAATACTACCCAATATCAACAAATATTTCTGTCGTATGAGGTCTGACAATTAAGTTTATGACCTTGCCACCATGTGTTTACATTGGCAGTGCTAAAATTACAACTCAGCAAGGTTTCATAATCTTGGTATATCAGCATCTCACAGTTGTGTTTGTATTGATGTGTGGCAGTGTCTTGCTAAGTGATGTTTATTGTTGTGGCATTTTTTTTTTGTTTGTTTTTTTGGTGGTTTTTTGGCAGGAGCTGGGTTTGAACCCACCACCTCCGGCATATAGGGCTGGTGCCCTACTCCTTTGAGCCACAGGCACCACCCTGTTGTGGCATGTTTTTTGTGTGTTGTACGATGACTGCTCTGATGGTTATCCAGAAAAAGAATTCTAAAATTGCTTTGAAGGAGGGACGAGGTAGGCACTGGTATTGGTGCATAGCTTCCCAACGGGAGTACTTTGAATGTGACCATAGTGATATTCAGCAATGAGGTATGTAGCACTTTTTCTAGGATGAGTTTGCAAACCTAATTGTCAGATGTTATACACACACACACACACACACACACACTTCAATAATAGCAGTTGGGATTAGCCCCAGAGAAATAACAGAGGTTGGATAGGGAGATAAGGAATGAGCTGATTTGGCATTAGAAGCTGCAAGAGGAGAGGCCTGGCAAAATGTATGGGGTATTAGGAAGTGGGGACTGGACAACTATAAGATAGCTAAAAGTATGTGTAAGGGAGCTGGAAAATCGGAAAATCAGAATACAAAAAAGAGCAGAAAGTGAATTAGTGAGGCAAAAGCAATTTGCCAAACTTCCTGATGAATAACTTTTAAATTTATTGAAGACTATAAAGATTTCTTTCTTTCTTTTTTTTTTTTTTGCAGGTTTTGGCCAGGGCCTGGTTTGAACCTGCCATCTCCAGTATATGGGGCCAGCACCCTACTCCTTTGTGCCACAGGCACCACTCCGACAGTAAAGATTTCTAAAACAATATAAATGATAGCAACAAATAGCTATAAAACCCAGCATTTCTATTTTGCCAATTAATTATAGTAAAATTTTAATTCCAAATGACTTCTTTTACCACATTATGATTATCTGGGCTACATATTCCTGCCAGCTGCTGGTGTAATTTGAAGAAATAAAAATAGATTTTAATTTTATCCTAAGCAAAATATAATTAGGAGGATAAATCAGAATAAGAAAAAAGAATGTATTCTAGAATCAATTATTAAATTTTAACTTACCTACTATTTTGTGTTTTGGTGACCATGTTCCTTTCATATTCCTATCATGAATGAATATTCAAACTGATTATATTTGAACTTAACAATACATATTTGAGATGGGTTAGGGGAAGCATTATCATTTCTGTTTTAGGGAGAAAGTGAGAATTCCAAAAAGTATTGGCTTATCAATAATCATGTAGATGTTGGGGGGTTAAGAATAAATTTACTTCAAGTCTTCTGACTCCATTGCTATTACTCTTTTAACCACACTATGCTTCTTTCTTTGAGTTTGGCTGTAATACTAGATATTAAGTAGATAAAGCAAACAAATATTTAAGAATCATTTATAGAAGAACATAAACAAATTGTATACTAAAAAAGACCCATAGTTAGTTCATCCATTTCCAGTACTACTTTTGACTATGGCATTAAGTGATGTTATGGGGAAAACAATGATGGCTTCTCCTATAGGCTTATAATAGTGCTCATTCTTAAAATCATATTTGGATAAGATTTCAAATATCTTTGCATATTCTGTTTTCTGAGAGCTGTTTTGCTTGCTTCTCCACTGAGCTAATAAATTCACATCCTTTAAAATTAGATAATCACCTCCTCTGGAAGCCCTAAAGTAACAAGTCCAACAGGGTTAGGTTCCCTGCCTCTGATCTTTGGCAATGTTTCTCTCATGGCACGTACACACTTCCTTTGTAGGTATCACTATGGCCTAAAGTTGTGTGTATATATACCATGTACCCAATAGACATTTACTGAAATAACTAATATATTATTAGTGAGAGAACCATTTCTCCAGTGCTAATCATATGATAAATAACTGCATTAAGCATTTTATGACCATCAATTCACTTAATCATTACATAACCCCATGAGAAAGTTGTTATTTTTATCCACTTTCATAGATAAGGAGAATGAGGATCAGAGAGATTTAAAAACATACTCATGTTCAGCCAGTAGAAAATGGCAGAGCCAGGATTTAAAGCAAGATTGATCTGACTCCAAAACTCATTATGCGATACCATCTATAGAGGTACGTAAAGCTCCTTAGACCTATTTATATTTCAGGTATTTATGATTTCTTGTGTAATTTCTAGTAGCTGCTTTAGCAAACTGAACCAAGATGCTGAGATGGAAAGGCCAAAAGTGGTGATCCTTTCCTATAGTTCAGAAGGAAATTAGGTTAATAGGCATAATGTTCTCAAATTTAGCTTTTTCTGGGTAAACCCCTTAATATACTACCTACTCTTTAGGTAAACTACATTCTAGTAGAAGAGTGCCTACAATTTCATGTGAAATAGGAATATGATTAACCTAAGGTTAATATTCTATGATATTCCAAAAAAGGCATCATGACTTACATGTGCTCTACAGCCTTAATAAATTTGAAAAAGTGTTCTAAACAGCAGGTTTTTCTTAAATAACATATTTGAAATGAATCCAAATAAATCAGAACTCACAATAAATGTTGAAGGGATTACATTCTCTAGTGAAAAGACAAAAAATATCAGTTATAAAAAATTAAACAATCAACCAAACCCCTAAACTCCAGGTATGTGCTATATTTATAAGTGGCACCCTAAGAATTAAAATAAAAAAGACACATACAAGCAAATACTAACTAATAAAAACCTGGATAGCTTTATCAATATTGTCTGAAAAGGAAAAATATCTTGGGGTAAATAAAGGTAAAAGATGGTCATTACTTTAACCAAGAGGTTAAATTCAGCAGGAAAAATAACAATTCTAGACTGAATATGAGTAATAGTCTCCAAATACAGTATAAAACTAAAATCAGCAAAACCACAATAAAAAATTTGACAAATCTACCATCAGGTCATTTCTAAACAATTCCCTGAGTAATCAACAGATCAAGCAGATAGAAAGCCAGCCTAGCATAAAGAACATATAAAAAACATGACAGCTTAACACCCATCAAATAAGAGAGATGGTGAGAAGGAGTGGAAGTTGAAGCTGAAGGTGAGTAGACCACAGGGGTATAGAGGAAGCCAAAAAGGGCAAAAGTCTGGCAGGATGAGGACGGAGCAGGTTCTGTACTTTCAGAGAAAGCCTTCAGATATAGGGAAGAGTGGGTATGGAGTGATTTTTATTGGAGTAAAAATTCAAGACCTATTGATTTGCCAGGGAGCTTTCCTTAATTCCTGCTCTTCATCATGAGACAGGCTGTTAACAGAATTCTGGGCCACCTTGCAAAAAAATACCCATTACTTGAGGTAACTTCAATGATTCTTTGCTCATTCAGAAGAGCTCACAGGATTATGCAGCCTTAAAGAAAGATAGACTTTACCTCTTAACATGTTTACATGGATGGAGCTGGTACATATTCTTCTTAGCAAAGTATCTCAAGAATGGAAGAAAAAGTATCCAATGTACTCAGCCCTATAAACCAATTTGTAGCTTTCTTATAAAAGCTATAATCCAATTATAGCCCAAGAAGGGGAAAGGGGAAAGGAGAGACGGAGAAGATAGGGGGAAGGATGGGTGGAGGTAGAGTAATTGGTGGGACCACGCGAAATTTACTAGGGGTAGAATATAAATGTCTTAACATGATAACTAAGAAAATGCCCTGAAGGCTATGTTAACCAGTTTGATGAAAACATTTCAAATTGTATATAAAACCCCCACATTGTACCTCCTGATTGCATTAAGGTACACAGCTATGATTTAATTAAAAAAAAAAAAAAAAAAAAGGAGATAACCCAGCTTGGGGCCTGTCGCTCAAGTGGCTAAGGCGCCAGCCACATACACCAGAGCTGGCGGGTTTGAATTCAGCCCGGCCCGCCAAAGAACAATGAGAACTACAAGCTAAAAATAGCCAGGCATTGTGGTGGGCGATTGTAGTCCCAGCTACTTGGGAGGCCGAGGCAAGAGAATTGCTTAAGCCCAGGAGCTGGAGGTTGCTGTGAGCTGTGATGCCACGGCATTCTACTCAGGGCAATAGTTTGCGGCTCTGTCTCCAAAAAACAGCTAACCAATTAAATAAAGCACTGTTTCTTGGTTGCAGTTTTCAGTAGTGTTAAAGTTCTGCTCCAACCAAGGTCCACAACACACACATTCTTTATAGTTTCTATTCTTAGACAACCTTGGCATGCAAACATTCTCTTATTCACTCTACAAATGCTCACTGAGTAACTACTTTGAGCAATGGGAAAATACTGTGATATTTTGAACTGGCTTAAAATAACAAATGCTTAATCAAAAGAAATAATAATTTTTCAGAATAATAATTTTCTATTTATCATAACCAGTGTAGATAATACCCTGTTTTCTTTATGGTCTTGACATAAACCCAGAGAAGTGCTTATGATTTTAATCAAGACAGCTTGAAGGACTATAAAAATTGAGTTTCTAAAAGATTTTTAGTAGAGTATTTGGTTGAAAATTAGGTAACTGAAAATTCAGATCTGTATTTCTCATTTGAAAATAAAGACTTCTAATTCAGAAAAACCCCATTATTTCTATTATAGTATGTAGACTATAACTTTTTACATCACTGATAAAAACCAAGATGTGATATATAATTTGTAAAGCGCACTTAAAACCGTTGCCCAAATTACTTTCTACAATACTATAGAAGAACATTTGAAGATATTTTTGAACCCCCGTGGGGGGCGGTAAGGAGGAAGCCTAGTATCAGATGTATTTGGGAAACAAACCAACAAACCAAACCAAGACACCCCAAAACAAAAAACTTTTAAGTTTTATTTAGAAAAAAGCCAACCACAGAGACACCAAGTTAGTTTATAACAACTTTCTGAAAATATACAAGAAACACCCCAAGTTAGGCTAGTAAAATAAAAATTGTGAAGAAAGCAAAGCAAGGTGGATGGAAATATTTTAAATGTTCTTATGAAGATTTTAAAATCTGAAAGAAGTATCTTCAATCAGCTATCATAAGAGAAACTTAATACAATTCAAAAAATGATATCCTTGCAGATCATATAACAGGTAATTCATTGCCATGTATAAAACAAAATGCCAAAAAGTGATAAAAAAGTGTATTCAATGAGGCAAATTTTGATTCAGTATAACTATGGAAGACAGACATTAGGAACATCTGAGGTCCTTTCTGGGAGACTCAGTCCATTGTATTACACTTACTATGTTCCAGACTCTGTGCAAGATTCTGGGGATATCCAGACCCTGTCCTCATTGAACTTTCGGTACAGTACAGTCACTGTCAACATGTCTGAAGCAGTACTCATATAATGCAAGAGTTGATATCCATTGGACAATATCACATGACATAATTTATAAGGAGTGAAAACTTCCTATTAACACAGCTGAGAGACTGTATAACCAGGTAGGGTGTCACTTATATACAGATGTGTTCCTTTGTGTCATGATTTCCCATGGCCAGGAATAACTATCCATAGTCTTGAGACAGAGTCTCAAGCTGTTGCCCTCAGTGGAGTGCTGTGCTGTCACAGCTTACAGCACCTCAAACTCCTAGGCTTAGGCGATTCTCTTGCCTCTGCCTCCCAACTAGCTGGGACTATAGGCACCTGCCACAATGCCCGGCTATATCCATATTCTTTTAAAGGTTTATTTCTTCTAATTGCTACAGTATTTTGCTACATTCACACTGCTTTATAGTTTTAGCTTTTACCAATAAATCGCTTTCTCTTTACCCTTGTGGCACATTACAGTTTATAGGGGATTTTTTTTTTTTTCCCGACACAGAGTCTCACTTTGTTGTCCTTGGTAGACTGCCATGGTATCATAGCTCACAGCAACCTCAAACTCTTGGGCTCAAGTCATTCTCTTGCCTCAGCCTGCCAAGTAGCTGGGACTACAGGTGTCTGCCACAACGCCTGGCTATGTTTTAGAGATAAGGACTGGCTCTGGCTTTGGGTCAGACTCGTCTTGAATCTGAGTTCAGTCAATCCACCTGCCTCAGCTTCCCAGAATACTAGGATTACAGGTGTGAGGCACCACGTCTAGCCTTATAGGGGAATTATTTTTGAGACAGTCTCACTATGTTGCCCTTGGTAGAGTGCTGTGGCATCACAGCTCACAGCAACCTCAGGCTTAAGCTCTCGGGCTTAAGTGATTCTCTTGCCTCAGCCTCCCAAGTAGCTGGGACTACAGGAGTCCACAACAATGCCTGGCTATGTCATTGTTGTTTAGCAGGTCTGGGCCAAGTTTGAAACTGCCAGTCCCAGTGTATGTGGCCGGCATCCTACCCACTGAACTATGGGTACTGAGCCCTTATAGGGGAATTTAAAACACAAAAATTAGTGATGGCTGGGCCCTATTCCCAGAGAGTCTGGTTTAACTGATTCTACATGGAAACCATTTTTTCCCCTTCACTTCCACCTTAAAACCTTCCTTTCACTGTTACAGTATTAGTTTCTTTGCTGTAGAACTTTTATTTTTTTGAGACAGGGTTTCCCTCTGTTTCTTGGGCTAGGGTATAGTGCTGTTATCATAGCTCATTGTGACCTCAAGTTCCTGGGCTTAAGTGAACTTCAACCTCAACCTCCCAAGTAGTAGGGACTACAGGCACACCCCACCATGACTGGCTAATTTTTGTATTTTTTACAGAGGTGGGGTCTTGTTATGTTTCTCAGGCTGGTCTCGAATTCCTGGCCTCAAGGGATCCTCCCACCTCAGGATCCTAAAGTGCTAGAATTATAAGTGGTAGTCACTATGCCTGGCCAGAACTCTTTTAAAACCCATCTCTTCACAATTCATTTTTCTCTTAATGCTATCGCTTTAAATCTTATAGAAAAAAAGGACAAAGGAACAATTCACAAAAATACAAATAACATTTCAAAAAAATTCCACATCTCTTTAATCAAATATAACATTTATCACCTCCCAATTAATATATTGGTTAGGAATATAGGAAAGAGGCCTTTCTGTAAACTGTCAGTAGTGTATAAACAATTTCATACAATTCTGAACCATTTTTATAAAGGCAAATGTATTTCTGAACAATTTTTATGACGGCAAGTGAAAGTTCAAAAATGTTATTTCTGTTTACCTAGAAATTCCATCTCTAGGAATTTACCTAAGTAAACAGACATGAGCACAAAAGGTAAGTGTTCTAAGAAGTTCATCATGGCCAACAGAAACAACTTAAAGGTATATACTTGGGGTAATGAATCAATAAATTTTGGTATCTCCAAATAACAGAGTATTAAGTAATTATAACAGTGCTGCTGCTGAGATTGGGGGTAGTGGAGACGGTATGAGGTTTATTGAGTTCTTTCCTTGCACAGACCTCCTCTGCAGGCACAGACAGACATGTCACATATGTAGGAACAGGGAGATGCACATTTGCATAAGAGGACATAAAAGAGGGCTATGAACAGGAGCTAAAAATAAGACAAAACAAAAACCTCATAGAATAAATGGAAGTAGGAAAAGAAGCTTGAGTGGGTAAGAAGAATAGGCCCTTTAAAAATAAAATACAAGGGCCGGGCATGGTGGCTTATGCCTGTAATCTTAGCACCCTGTGAGGTGGGTGGATTGCCTGAGCTCAAGGTTCGAGACCAGCTGGAGCAAGAGCCAGTGTGAGACCTCATCCCTAAAAAATAGCCTGGCGTTGTGGTGGGTGCCTATAGTCCCAGCCACTTGGGAGGCTGAGGCAAGAGAATTGCTTGAGCCCAAGAGTTTGAGGTTGCTGTGAGCTGTGATGCCATAGTACTCTACTGAGGGCGACAAAACTGCCTCCAAAAAAAAAGTGTGTGTGTGTGTATGTATGTATGTATACATAGGTGTGTGTATATATATAGGTATGTATACATATGTATATCTATATATATACACACACATATGTATACAAGACACTAAAGGAAACAATGGTACGGCTGCTATGAAAAACAATACGGCAATTCCTCAAAAAATTAAACATAGAATTATGACATGATCTAGCAATTCCACTTCTGGGCATATACCTGAAAGAAGTGAAAACAGGTGTTCAAGCAGATAACTACATGTTCACATTAACAGCAGCATTATTCAGAATGGCCAAAAGGTAGAAGCAACCCTGTGTCCATTGATAAATAAGTATAGTGTATACATATAATGGAATATTATTCAGCCTTAAAAAGGACATTTGGACACATGGTACAACAGGGATACACTTTGAAGACATTGCCCTAAGTGAAATAGTCACAATGATTGGATTCCACTTATATGAGGTAGACGTCAATTACACATAGGTAGGCCATTTGTTCCATAGGTCACAGAGGCTGTGTGCATTTTTTTTCTCTATGCTTCAATTTAGACAGTCTCTATTACTATGTTTCCAAGTTCGCTTTTCCTTTGTGGAGGACATAATGCTAAAATGAATAAGTCAGTCACAAAAGGACAAATACCGCATGATTCCACTTACATGATATGCTTCAAGTAGTCAGATTCATAGCGATAGAAAGTAGAATGGTGGTTGCCGAGGGCTGGGGAGAAGGGAATAGGGAGTTATTATTTAATGGGACACAGTTCATGAAAAATGTTCTGGAGATGGATGGTGGTGATGTTTGTACAACAATCTGAATATACTTAATGCCACTGAATTGCAAATTAAAAATGGTAACGTATATTTTAATGACAATTTAAAAATCCATAAATAATTCTTAAGGACATTAACTTCTCTCCTACAGATAATTGCATTTTTAGCTATTTTCTTCAAAGAAAGCAATCCTTAGTAGCACTTTATCTCTTGCGAATTAAGTATGTGTATGTCAAACTTCTGAATTGCTACTTAAAATTTCACAATAATGTTTTAGCATTTGAGGGTTGAGGGATGTAAATTTTAATCTTGGGTCTAAATTTAGGAATTTGCTGAAAGGAAAATTACTTAATTCTTTCTAGACTTGTTTCCTATATCTAAAATGAGCAGGATGAGATACAAAAATGAACTCAAGATTCTTTCCTATTCTAATACTCTCTAGTTCCAAACTATTTAAGTTCCTCCCACTACACTTTTAATACATTAAAATATCTTTGTTACATGGTGGTAACTTTTGAATAGCTTTCTTTTTTCTTTTTGGAGACAGAGTCTCACTTTGTGGCCCTCAGTAGAGTGCTGTAATGTCACAGCTCACAGCAACTTCTAGCTCTTGGGCTTAGGTGATTCTCTTGTTTCAGCCTCCTGAGTAGCTGGGACGATGGGCACCCGCCACAACGCCTGGCTATTTTTGTTGTTTTTGCAGTTTGGCTGGGGCTGGGTTTGAACCTGCCACCATCAGTATATGGGGCTGGCACCCCACTTACTGAGCCACAGGCGCCGCCCAGCTTTTTCTTTTTTTTTTTTAATTAATAAGACCAATCAGACAATGTTGTTTTTATAAGAGCACAGTATTGCTGTATGAAAGCTTCTGTTTTGTGTTTCAACATTCTACTTAATGTTTATATCCTGTAATCTTTTTTTTGAGGCAGAGTCTCAAACTGTCACCCAGGGTAGAGTGCTGTGGCATCACAGCTCACAGCAACCTGAAACTCTTGGGCTTAAGTGATTCTCTTGCCTCAGCCTCCCAAGTAACTGGGACTACAGGCGCCTACCAGAACATGCAGCTATTTTTTTGTTGTAGTTGTCATTGTTGTTTTAGCTGGCCCGGGCCAGGTTCAAACCCACCAGCCTTGGTATATATGGCCAGCACCCTACCCACTGAGCTACAGACACTGCCTGTAATGTTATTTCTTAAACCTATAGCTGTTAATTTTTCGAGCCAAATTTAACATTAGTTTCCCTATTACAGTTACAAAAGCATTTTAATTTCTCTTAAATCTCAAAACCAAATTTAGGATTTTTTCTCCTAGAGAAGACTTGACATCTTTTAATTATTTAATAGCATTTGTTTTTATTTGTGAGGAAGAAAACATTTCTTTTCCCTAAAAAGCATTAAGTCTATTTTGTGAGTGGAGAAAGGTGTGTATCCAGTTTCAATCTTTTGCATATGGATATCCAATTCTCCCAGCACCATTCATTGAATAGGGTGTCTTTCCCCTAGTGAACGGTCTTCTTTGGTTTATCAAAGATTAGATAGCTGTAAGTTGTTGGTTTCATTTCCAGGTTTTCTATATGATTCCAAGTATCTATGTCTCTATTTTTGTGCCAGTACCATGCTGTCTTGACCACTATGGCCTTGTAATACAGCCTAAAA